>RPOG01001978.1:25312-47094 GCA_008086565.1 Thalassoma bifasciatum
GTGAGTGATAAAGACTCTGGGGATAATGGAGTGGTTGATCTTCATATTCCAGATAATATGCCTTTCAAACTGAGAGAGACCACTGATAACTATTATCAGTTAGTGGTGTCAGAGCCCTTAGACCGTGAGAAGGTTCCAGAATATGACATCACTTTCACTGTGACAGACAGAGGCTCTCCTCCTCTGTCTGACAATGAGACTATGACGCTGGAGCTGCTGGATGTTAATGACAATGTTCCCCAGTTCCCTCAGTCATTTTATACCATACGAGTGATGGAGAATAACGCACCTGGAGCCCTGCTCAGCTCCCTCACTGCGTTTGACCCTGACCTCCATGAAAACCAGTATCTAGTTTATTTCATCCTGGAGAAGGAGATAGCCAACACCTCCATGTCCATGCTGTTCTCCATCAATCCAGAGAATGGAAATCTATACGCACTGAAGACTTTTGACTATGAGATTGAGAAGGAGTTTCTCTTCCACATTGAGGCCAGAGACTCTGGCTCTCCTCCTCTCAGCAGCAACGTCACGGTCCACATCATAATTGTGGACCAGAATGACAACGCTCCTGTCATTGTGTCTCCGTGGCGTGCTCACGGCTCAGTGGTGGAGGAGAAGATCCCCAGGTCCACTGATAAAGGCTCTCTGGTTGCTAAAGTCATTGCTTTGGACACAGACTCTGTGCACAACTCTCGGATCACCTACCAGTTTCTGCAGGTGACTGACGCCACCTTGTTCAGTCTGGACCAGTACAACGGAGAGATCCGGACTATGAGGATGTTCAGCTACAGAGACCCACGGCACCAGAGACTGGTTGTTGTAGCCAAGGACAACGGGGAGCCTGCTCTGTCTGCTACAGTCACCATCAAGCTGTCCACAGTGGAGACTGCTGTGAAGACCTACTCTGACATGATTGAGGAGCCTCTGGGCTACGACATCTTCTCAGACCTCAACCTGTATCTGGTCATTGGTCTGGGCTCGGTGTCTTTCCTCCTGCTCATCACTNGTCATTGTGTCTCCGTGGCGTGCTCACGGCTCAGTGGTGGAGGAGAAGATCCCCAGGTCCACTGATAAAGGCTCTCTGGTTGCTAAAGTCATAGCTTTGGACACAGACTCTGTGCACAACTCTCGGATCACCTACCAGTTTCTGCAGGTGACTGACGCCACCTTGTTCAGTCTGGACCAGTACAATGGAGAGATCCGGACTATGAGGATGTTCAGCTACAGAGACCCACGGCACCAGAGACTGGTTGAACATCGGTTCCTGTTGCCCCTCGGACGAGACAGACGATGTCAGTGGTAGTTCGACAGGTGTCACCTCTGACGACACTTCTGGATGAGACTGTACTAACTCCTCGGAGACCCGATGCTGTAGAAGAGTCTGGAGTTGGTGTATCTGGTCATTGGTCTGGGCTCGGTGTCTTTCCTCCTGCTCATCACTATACTGGTCACTATTGTGCTCAAGTGTCAGAACAGCAAGCCCAGCAAAGCGGCTCCTCCCTGCAGGATGTCACACGAGTCACTCTCCTTGAGGTGGTAGCGTCTGAGGTGAGACCAGAGGTTGCTACGGATGACCATGTCAGACAAAGACCGTCTCTGGTCCTTTCCCTTCGACCACCAGTCTGTCGGACACGGTTTCCCGAGGTCTATGTTTGTGTCCAGTTTACCAAGAGGCACAGGACTGACAGACACTAGTGACTCAGCAGCCTCTACTCTGCAGGTAAATGGATAGATTTAAATCAGTTGTTATTTCAATGACATTCATTTTTGTTCTAGGGCTGTTGAAATGTCTGATATGGTAGACCCCTGGACTGAGCGAAAAGCAATGGTTCTAGCATACACACATTTTCATTAGTTGGCAACGTGTCACTGCGTCTTCACATGCTTTAATAAACTTGTACAGAGGTCGAAACAGAACTAAATCAAAAGTTATTTCTTTGAATACAGACTGAACCCCAAACTTGAAAAGCTGCGCTTACTCATTTTAGTTGCTTATCACATATTTGATACTTGTTGGTCTTCTTGATCTACACTTGGACAGATTATAATACCATTAGAAGAGGCAATGTGAACGGTTGGATGAACAGTAACAGGTGCTGAAGTAGAAGAACTTCCCATTTTCTTTTACTCACACTCTGTCCACAAGACTTTGCTCTTCAAGCGAAAAAAAAAGTGACATGAAGCTTTAAAAAACCCAAAACACTATAAAAGTTTTTACTTCCAAACGTTTTTGGAGACTATATCTATCAATTAATTTTGTCAAAAATGATCAACTGAATCCCTCTTTATTGGAGACTCAAGACTCCCCTTTTTTCAACTTTTTGAGATGATGTTTAAAAACTGTTTTCAAATCGGTATGTTGCCTAGAATTGAGAATCCAAACAGCGATTTGAACTTTGCTCGTGATGTGTTCCACTGTTCTTCAACTTTTACTTTTTCAGAATCGGAAAAAAAGAACTGCAATCCTCTGGTCTGAGAACTAGACAGTTGTGGATTTAAGGACTGGAAATACATTGTTTTATCAGTTATGAATCGCTTTTGTTGAATGTTGATTTGTCTGTAATGTTATTTAATGCAACATCTAGTGAATAAGTTTTTCCCCTACAGTGTTGCTGTTCTTCAGTGACATGTACTCTGCTTCTGGTGCCTTATATGTTCCTCTGTTGTGTCAGTATGAGTTACCTTATGCCAGTATTTCCCTTTTTTTCCCTTTTAAATTCAGAAGTCAACCATTCATCTCGAATAGTTTATCAATTGACAACCCCCATTAACATTCGTAATATCATTTAGAAAGTGCTTTCGATAACAATGATATAAAGTCCTTCATGCAACAATTTAATCGTACATAAAAAGTAACAAATTCATCAAAAATTGCAGCGTTCAAAACTCAACAAATAAACCTTTGAAAGCCCCAAAAGGTGGCGCTGTTTCATCAGTAAAATGACAGCTTGTGGACGCCATGACAGAATCAGTCTTATCACTAAAAATCTGAACAACCGGACAGCTCCGTGGTGCTGAAACTCCAGAGCGACAATACGCTCACTTCTTCCCGCACCTCAATACAATCTAGAGATTAAGACTCTGTGAATGGTCCAAGTCGAGGCTGTTTAGCATCGTGTTACGAAGAACATGCGTGATATCGTTTCTAGCGGAGCACACGCGCACAAAACAATGGGACGCTTTGTAACGACGGAGCCCTGCAAAAGGTACGTGCTGCTGGTTGTTCTTGCTGCGTTTGTCAATGCAATATCGTCTTCAGTGACACATTATTCGATCCCCGAGGAGATGAAAGAAGGATCAGTCGTTGCAAATCTTGCCACCGATCTGAGCTTGGATGTTCGGACACTGAAGCAGAGAAAGCTGCGACTTGACATCGTTTCAAACAAAAAATATCTGGATGTGAACAAAGAGACTGGAGAGCTACATGTTGTGGAGAAAATTGACAGAGAACATATTTGCCCAACAAAGTCATCCGCTTCTTGCTATCTGAGGTTGGAGGTTATACTGGAAAACCCTGTACGAATCTTTAACATGGAAGTGGAAATTCTGGATATAAATGACAACGCCCCTCAGTTTCGGAGAGACATAATTTATTTAGACATTTCTGAAGCAACACCAAAGGGAGAGAGATTTTCCCTTAGTAATGCAGTTGATCCTGACGTTGGCGCTAATTCAGTGAAAACATATCATCTGAGTGAAAGTGCATATTTTAACATCGAGGTTCAGACTATGAGGGAGGGGTCAAAATTAGCTGAACTGATCTTAACAAAGGCCTTAGACCGAGAGCAGCAGGCTGTTCATAATTTGATCCTCACAGCTGTAGATGGTGGTTCACCTGCTCGATCTGGTACTGCAAAAGTAATTGTTCGGGTTTTAGACACAAATGATAATGCACCTACCTTTGATGAAAACAGTTATACTATACAAATATTAGAAAATTCTCCTATTGGAAGCATCGTCGTTCATTTAAATGCCAAAGACTTAGACGAGGGATCAAACTCTGATGTAACTTACTCTTACAGTTTATACACATCAGAGAAAACACAGGAAACATTTCACCTGAACCCTTCAACAGGTGAAATTACTGTTAAAGGAATGCTGAACTATGAAGACTTCAGGGTTTATGATATGGAAGTTATAGCCACTGACAAAGGAGCAAACAGTTTGTCAGGACAGTGTAGCATCAAGATTCTGGTAGAGGACATGAATGACAACCATCCAGAGATTTCCATTAAATCATTTCAGAGTCCAGTCAATGAAAACATTGAACTAGACACAGTGATAGCTGTAGTCAGTGTGAGTGATAAAGACTCTGGGGATAATGGAGTAGTTGATCTTCATATTCCAGATAATATGCCTTTCAAACTGAGAGAGACCACTGATAACTATTATCAGTTAGTGGTGTCAGAGCCCTTAGACCGTGAGAAGGTTCCAGAATATGACATCACTTTCACTGTGACAGACAGAGGCTCTCCTCCTCTGTCTGACAATGAGACTATGACGCTGGAGCTGCTGGATGTTAATGACAATGTTCCCCAATTCCCTCAGTCATTTTATACCATACGAGTGATGGAGAATAACGCACCTGGAGCCCTGCTCAGCTCCCTCACTGCGTTTGACCCTGACCTCCATGAAAACCAGTATCTNACCACTGATAACTATTATCAGTTAGTGGTGTCAGAGCCCTTAGACCGTGAGAAGGTTCCAGAATATGACATCACTTTCACTGTGACAGACAGAGGCTCTCCTCCTCTGTCTGACAATGAGACTATGACGCTGGAGCTGCTGGATGTTAATGACAATGTTCCCCAGTTCCCTCAGTCATTTTATACCATACGAGTGATGGAGAATAACGCACCTGGAGCCCTGCTCAGCTCCCTCACTGCGTTTGACCCTGACCTCCATGAAAACCAGTATCTGGTTTATTTCATCCTGGAGAAGGAGATAGCCAACACCTCCATGTCCATGCTGTTCTCCATCAATCCAGAGAATGGAAATCTTTATGCACTGAAGACTTTTGACTATGAGATTGAGAAGGAGTTTCTTTTCCACATTGAGGCCAGAGACTCTGGCTCTCCTCCTCTCAGCAGCAATGTCACAGTCCACATCATCATTGTGGACCAGAATGACAACGCTCCTGTCATTGTGTCTCCGTGGCGTGCTCACGGCTCAGTGGTGGAGGAGAAGATCCCCAGGTCCACTGATAAAGGCTCTCTGGTTGCTAAAGTCATAGCTTTGGACACAGACTCTGTGCACAACTCTCGGATCACCTACCAGTTTCTGCAGGTGACTGACGCCACCTTGTTCAGNACTTTTGACTATGAGATTGAGAAGGAGTTTCTTTTCCACATTGAGGCCAGAGACTCTGGCTCTCCTCCTCTCAGCAGCAATGTCACAGTCCACATCAAGTAACACCTGGTCTTACTGTTGCGAGGACAGTAACACAGAGGCACCGCACGAGTGCCGAGTCACCACCTCCTCTTCTAGGGGTCCAGGTGACTATTTCCGAGAGACCAACGATTTCAGTATCGAAACCTGTGTCTGAGACACGTGTTGAGAGCCTAGTGGATGGTCAAAGACGTCCACTGACACGCCACCTTGTTCAGCTTGGACCAGTACAACGGAGAGATCCGGACTATGAGGATGTTCAGCTACAGAGACCCACGGCACCAGAGACTGGTTGTTGTAGCCAAGGACAACGGGGAGCCTGCTCTGTCTGCTACAGTCACCATCAAGCTGTCCACAGTGGAGACTGCTGTGAAGACCTACTCTGACATGATTGAGGAGCCTTTGGGCTACGACATCTTCTCAGACCTCAACCTGTATCTGGTCATTGGTCTGGGCTCGGTGTCTTTCCTCCTGCTCATCACTATACTGGTCACCATTGTGCTCAAGTGTCAGAACAGCAAGCCCAGCAAAGCGGCTCCTCCCTGCAGGAACAGTGTGCTCAGTGAGAGGAACTCCACCATCGCAGACTCCACTCTGGTCTCCAATGATGCCTACTGGTACAGTCTGTTTCTGGCAGAGACCAGAAAAGGGAAGCTGGTGGTCAGACAGCCTGTGCCAAAGGGCTCCAGATACATTGTGTCCAGTTTACCAAGAGGCACAGGACTGACAGACACTAGTGACTCAGCAGCATCAACTCTGCAGGTAAAACAAAAAGCCGTTGGTTAAACTCAAGTCTCAAAAAGGTTGTTTCTTTTTTTTGATTATTGCAGACTTTTAAAATGGACAGGCACAGTTGTTAAGAGGGCCTTATGTTTAAATTTGATGATACAAACTCCTTTTACAGTTAAAAAAAGCTTTTCAAAGCATATATTCCTTTTTTTAATCTTATTTGAAGCCCTTTCAGGTCAGATTGATTAATTTCTTTTATTTGTCTTCATTCTAGCTTGACATTATCCAGAAGGTTTAAATATTTTTAATATAATACAGTATTATGTGTGTAATCTATTCTCTTGCGCCGTATCGTTACGTTATCAATTTCTAAACCTGCCAACACATTCTGTTTGACATGGGCAATGTCAGTAATTCATTTCACCATAAAAATGGATCTTAACTTATTAAAGACTGTCTAAAAAATGATGAATTACTCCGTGAAATGTCGGTTTTACGCGCAGATTACCATGCGTAATGGACAAGGACACGTCTTTTACGCACGGTCGTCTGCGCGTAGAAGTTCATAAACCCAAAGAAAAATGTGATGATTTTTGATTACACTGCTGTCCCTCTTTTAATAATTTCAAAATATTTCAAAAATAATAAATAATAAATGTCTTCCCAGGTATTAATTTGTAACATTGGTTAATGCATATTTTCGTATTGGTATGAGCCAGTGTTAGTTTAACTTCAGAAATCATTCTGGAGAACATATCAAAAATGTTTAAAAGTTGAAAGGTTTTGGTTAAAGCCAGGTCAAACTCAGCTTGGATTATTCAGACTTTTTCCCCTTGAGTTAATTTCATATAAACTTGCCAAGAAACTCAACACTAATCATTTTTTGTCGCTGCTCTCCAAGAAAACACACTCACTGATGCTGATGAGGTCATTGTATTTCCGTCAGTTCATTGGTGGAAGGGAAGTCATGAACTCTTACGAGGCTAACGTCACACTTGTAAGCGTGCAAACGTGAGGGACGTTTCCATTTTCAGTCCGCGCTTTGGTAGTTCACTCCACAAAGACAATTTCTCCACTTTTAAGCATCCGAAGAGTTTTGAGAAACGCTATCTTCGTGATGGCGCTCCGCACCCGAAATACGCTTGGGAGAAGATTTGTAGCTGNGTTTCACTTTGGGAACGTCAGTCATTCATTGCACCATAAAAATGGATCTTAACTTATTATAGACTGTTCAAAAAAGGATGATTCACTCTGTGTAAAATCAGTTTTACGCGCAGATTACCATGCGTAATGGACAAGGACACGTCTTTTACGCACGGTCGTCTGCGCGTAAAAATTTATAAACCAAAAGAGAAATGTGATGATTTATGATTACACTGTTGTCCCTCTTTTAATAAGTTCAAAATATTGCCAAAATAATACTTAAGAAATGCCTTCCCAGTTAATGATTCGTAACATTTGTTAATGCACATTTTAGTATTGATATGAATCCAGTGTTAGTTAAACTTCAGAAATCATTCTGGAGAACATATCAAAAATGTTTAAAAGTTAAAAGGTTTTGGTTAAAGCAAGATCAAATTCAGCTTGGATTATTCAGACTTTTTCCCCTTGAGTTAATTTCATATAAACTTGCCAAGAAACTCAACACTAATCATTTTTTGTCGCTGCTCTCCAAGAAAACACACTCACTGATGCTGATGAGGTCATTGTATTTCCGTCAGTTCATTGGTGGAAGGGAAGTCATGAACTCTTACGAGGCTAACGTCACACTTGTAAGCGTGCAAACGTGAGGGACGTTTCCATTTTCAGTCCGCGCTTTGGTAGTTCACTCCACAAAGACAATTTCTCCACTTTTAAGCATCCGAAGAGTTTTGAGAAACGCTATCTTCGTGATGGCGCTCCGCACCCGAAATACGCTTGGGAGAAGATTTGTAGCTGTGTTTATTTTTCTGTCAGCAATCATGGAGACCGTTATCAGCGTCACCCATTACTCTGTTCCTGAAGAAATGGAGGAAGGGTCTGTCGTCGCTAATTTAGCCACCGACCTGGGATTAGACGTGAAGACACTCAAGGGAAGGAAGATGCGCATCGACGTTGTCGGTAATAAAAAATATCTCGACATCAACAAGGACACGGGAGAGCTAGTTGTGTCGGAAAGAATAGACAGAGAGTTTTTATGTCCCTCGAAAACGACAACATCATGCTTTTTAAGACTGGATGCTACGATTGAAAACCCTATCCGGATGTTTAACATTGAGGTGGAAATCACGGATATCAATGACAACGCTCCACATTTCCGACGAGGGACAATGCATTTGGACATTTCTGAATCCAGCCCGGTTGGGGAGAGATTCTCATTGAATAACGCTGCAGACCCGGATGTCGGAACAAATTCAGTGAAAAACTACCACCTGAGCTCAAGTGAACATTTCTCCATCGAGATTCAGACAGGGAGGGACGGGACTAAGTTTGCTGATTTGGTCCTGAAAAAAGCTCTTGACAGAGAGCAGCAGGCTGTTCACAACCTCATCCTCACTGCTGTGGACGGTGGAGTCCCCACGCGCACAGGTACAGCCAGCATCATTGTCCGCGTGCTCGACGTGAACGACAACGCCCCTTCTTTTGACAAAGACACATATGTTGTAGACGTGATGGAAAACTCCCCCATAGGAAGTTTAGTTATCAAGCTAAATGCTACTGATTTAGATGAGGGCTCTAATTCTGATATTGTTTATTCATATAGTTTGTACACATCAGAGAGAACACAACAGATGTTTAAACTGAATCCAAATAGTGGTGAAATCAGAGTAAGAGAGATGATAAACTTTGAAGACTCCAAGCTTTATGAGATGGAGGTAATTGCCAGTGATAAGGGTCCAAATTCTTTATCTGGACAGTGTAAACTAAAAATACAGGTGATAGACATGAATGACAACCACCCAGAAATTTCTATTAAATCATTTCAGAGTCCAGTCAATGAAAACATTGAACTAGACACAGTGATAGCTGTAGTGAGTGTGAGTGATAAGGACTCTGGGGATAATGGAGTGGTTGATCTTCATATTCCAGATAATATGCCTTTCAAACTGAGAGAAACCACTGATAACTATTATCAGTTAGTGGTGTCAGAGCCCTTAGACCGTGAGAAGGTTCCAGAATATGACATCACTTTCACTGTGACAGACAGAGGCTCTCCTCCTCTGTCTGACAATGAGACTATGACGCTGGAGCTGCTGGATGTTAATGACAATGTTCCCCAGTTCCCTCAGTCATTTTATACCATACGAGTGATGGAGAATAACGCACCTGGAGCCCTGCTCAGCTCCCTCACTGCGTTTGACCCTGACCTCCATGAAAACCAGTATCTGGTTTATTTCATCCTGGAGAAGGAGATAGCCAACACCTCCATGTCCATGCTGTTCTCCATCAATCCAGAGAATGGAAATCTTTATGCACTGAAGACTTTTGACTATGAGATTGAGAAGGAGTTTCTTTTCCACATTGAGGCCAGAGACTCTGGCTCTCCTCCTCTCAGCAGCAATGTCACAGTCCACATCATCATTGTGGACCAGAATGACAACGCTCCTGTCATTGTGTCTCCGTGGCGTGCTCACGGCTCAGTGGTGGAGGAGAAGATCCCCAGGTCCACTGATAAAGGCTCTCTGGTTGCTAAAGTCATAGCTTTGGACACAGACTCTGTGCACAACTCTCGGATCACCTACCAGTTTCTGCAGGTGACTGACGCCACCTTGTTCAGCTTGGACCAGTACAACGGAGAGATCCGGACTATGAGGATGTTCAGCTACAGAGACCCACGGCACCAGAGACTGGTTGTTGTAGCCAAGGACAACGGGGAGCCTGCTCTGTCTGCTACAGTCACCATCAAGCTGTCCACAGTGGAGACTGCTGTGAAGACCTACTCTGACATGATTGAGGAGCCTCTGGGCTACGACATCTTCTCAGACCTCAACCTGTATCTGGTCATTGGTCTGGGCTCGGTGTCTTTCCTCCTGCTCATCACTATACTGGTCACCATTGTGCTCAAGTGTCAGAACAGCAAGCCCAGCAAAGCGGCTCCTCCCTGCAGGAACAGTGTGCTCAGTGAGAGGAACTCCACCATCGCAGACTCCACTCTGGTCTCCAACGATGCCTACTGGTACAGTCTGTTTCTGGCAGAGACCAGGAAAGGGAAGCTGGTGGTCAGACAGCCTGTGCCAAAGGGCTCCAGATACATTGTGTCCAGTTTACCAAGAGGCACAGGACTGACAGACACTAGCGACTCAGCAGCGTCAACTCTGCAGGTAGATGTAAATCTGTCTTTAAGGTTATTACGTAATACTTTTCTCAGAAAATCTCCAAATTTTGCATTTATTTACAGGCGCATTATCAATTTTACAATCAATTTTCCTTAGAGAGATGTCATAAATACTTCTTGATGATTTTGTTTCATATTTTGAGAATATGAGAAAGGCAGTATTCCAAAAGTTTTTTTTATATTGTTCTTGTTCAAAGTTTAGGGTCCTAAAATAAACCTCTGAAAAGTTAAATGTTGTAACATATATTTGACAAAAATAATTTAAAAAAGCATTCATTTTTTTTTCTTGTGCACAGAAAAGAGAATCAAAAGCAAAACAGCTTTACAATAAATCACTCGAAGAATTCCCGAAAATATTAATTTGAGTTCAAAAATATACGTCTTAAAATCATTTTTACAGAATGGTACTTGTTGAAGAAGCTTTTCAGCTATCGCTTCTGCAGTGGTAGTCTTGTGTTTCTATGGCATATGTACTTGTGAAATTGTTATGTGAACCATTTCATGGGAACATAAGCCAACTAAAGTCAGTTGAGCCTTTTCTCAAAACATCATTTTCTCATCCCCTGACCAACTGTGTGCCTTCAAGGACACACAGTTGGTCTTACACAGGCTGTCTCACAGTTGGACTTAGAGGGCTTCTTATTTGTCTTTATGATATCTGTTTTCTTAACTTTCAATCATTAGCACACATGGCCTGTGTTGGTGTCTCATTTAATAAACCAATAATGTTGTCTTTATAATCTATCCATCTGTTTGGTAAGTATACCGCTGATGAAAAGCTAAATATAAAACTCTGCTTAACCTTTTCCCCCCGATGGAGCAGGTGTACTATGCTGCAGTATCTGTTGTAGATGTTCACTCTAACCATATTAACATTGTATTGTTTTCAAGGATAATTTTTAGGTTTTGCTCCACTATTCTGTGATCATAGGGAAAGTACACTACTGACATTTTCTTGTTCTTGAAATGATCTGACCAATGAACTACTTGTTTGTTTTTCTTCCCACTCTAAAGTACCCTAAGTGAGGGAAGTCCACTCAGCAGCTGGAGGTATGCAGAAGTCTCATTCCCCTGCCCCGGAAGCCCCTTCATGAATAGTCTTATAGAATTTAATGTCTGATTTCTTTTCTGTGGTTGTTTTGTTCTTGGTGGATTATTTTGGTCTTGTTTATTTCTTTCTGGAGAGGAAGATTTTTAATTGCAAAAGGGTCACTCAGTTGACACTTTTTAGAATTTACAAATTATAAATTTTAATATCTTCATGCCTAAATTTTAGTCACAAAACTCAGGCTCCTTTTTAAAGTTCCTTTACATTGTTTTTGTGTAATCATTACTCCCACAGTAGTTCAAACTACCCAGGGCCTGCACTTTATAGCCCCTTTTACTGAACTGACAAGGACACTGAAATGTTAAATACATTCTGACTCTCACAGTTCACAAATGTTCATGCAGGCCCTTAAACACCTGTTTCTTGTAGAATAACAAATCATTCCTCTTGTATACTAAATAATCACATCAACATGCTGCACTACCTGAAGTTCACTGATCACTGTTCATCCTTCACCTGAGCTATTTCACCACATGCTGACTTGATTTATTCACAAGTTAGCTTTAAATACATGCTAGTGCACATGTTAGGAAAATATTTATGATTTTCACAAATCACAAGGTTCTCAAAATGATCCAGTGCATGTAAAAATTAATTTGTGTCCATCCCTTACTGACCCATCAATCATAGATTAGAGAGGATGCTATTTGAATGTGTATTGAGTAGATTGTGCCGTTTCTGAATTATTTTGTTGTTTAATTGTAATCCAACTGAGTGTTACTGACTTCACAGAACATCACTTTTGAATTTCCTGACTGCTGTAGTGCGAATTGTGACCTAATTCTTCAAGCAGGAGAGGCACAAAGTGAAACCAGTCACCCAGTTACCTAGCAACCACTCTCCTCGGCATAATCTAGGAGCATGGTATTCATTGATAAACCCTCCACCTCACCACTACATATTCAAGGATCTGCCCGACCCCTTCACCCTCTCTCTGTCTTCTGCCTGAAGCCCCTTTCTGAGTGACAGACGTCGGCTGCATGAGATGCTATGTCAGTTTGCAGACTCACATGGCTCTCATTGTGGTGGTTGCTAACCTCATTCTTTTCTCTCTTCTGTCTCATTTGCAGGCATCCACTACCAGCAGCGGCAGCTCTGCGTAGAGCCACACCTCTAGCTGCATACTGGATTTACACAGAGAAGAGAGCTTTGCAGAGGAAAGTGGAAACACATGCTCATAAACCCCAATGTTTGTCCTGCTAAGTCTGATCACCTACACATCTGACAGTGTCTGGCTGCCATGCTTCAACACCAAACTGGGCTACAGTGGTGAATCAATTACACAGCCCTCCCCTCCCCCTCTTTCTTTATCAAGCACATGAAAGCCAATCAACAATGCCTCCTGTCCATTCAAACGCATGAAGAGACTGCATGGCTTCAACCCCACCTCACACTCCATATTCCTGTATGCAGATTTCAAAAGGAGATACTCACAAAGAAACAGACTTTCCATAAAAACAGTACCAGTGGATATTCAGAGAAGCCTTGAAAAGACTCAGAATGGACACAGGAATGTTGAAATGCCTTTAAGAGACTGTTCTCCCTCTCTAAAAACGAAACAAGTTGGTTATTACATTACCACCTCTGTGCTTTCTGTTAACTTATAAGCTTTGATGTAAACAAATTATCTAAGAAGTGAAACAGCACAAGTAACAAAGTGTCAAAAAAGCACCAAGCAACGCGTTTAAAGTGTGAAACATAAGGGATGCAGTGTTTTATAAGTATGGTAGCTGTAGCTTATTTTAGGTTTTGTACTTAACTTTGTGCTTTTCATGTCAATTTGGCCTGAAATTATCAGTGTGAGAGGGTGAGGTTAAATTGAGATGAACAGTGCACCAAACAGACAAATGTGAAACCTTTCGGTTATGTGTATCTGCCTTTCAGTCTTTCTGCATGGATCAATCAAAGTGCTTTGATAGCTTTAGATATTTTCAGAGCTGGATTTCCATATCAAAATAGAGGCCAATATGTTGATGGGACCACAGTTATGATGTATCAACGCATGAAACTCGATTTCTGAATCATGAGAGCTTCAGAGAGAGTGAGCACATCTGTCATCTCATACATGCTAGTTTCAGGGCAAAAGGTAAATACAGCCAACAGAGGGACACTCATGATTTTCAGTCAGTTGGTTTGATTCATGTGTATAGTTTGATTAAATGCTATATCTACTGGATTGTTCATTTGGAGGATATAAGTACTGAACTGAAGCAAACACAGAGAGTCTTTAAAAACAGATAAATTGATATCCTCTTTCAACTACTGTACATACAAATACACAATACTTTCTGACATTCTTCATTTTAAAGCCAAATTGTTGATGTTTGTTATTTCTGTCATTTCTTGAGAGTATAGAGGTTGTTGAAAATTCAGAAATAAACACAGTCTTAATTTGTTCTCGACATTTCACCAAATGAAAGCTGTGCTGTACTCTGACTGCTGTACGTATCTGCATATGCAACACATTAATAGAGATACAGATATGAGTGTCTGTGTATATTTATATATCATATGTCTGTATCTACAGTATAAACATGCCTTTCTTTTTGTTTCTCATGCAGAAGATTTTAAAGCCACAATAACACTTAAACTCCAGTGCCATTTGGTTCATGAGCCAACCTGTATGTGAAACTGTAAAAGTTGGGACTCATGTTGTGAAACTCTTGCAACACTGCTCACATTGTATTAACTGTACAAAGTTGTAATGATTTACAGGCAAACGTATACAGTCTGTGCTTTTCTACAGTGATCATCTTTGGTGCAGTATGTGGTGACCTGTGTAATGTGAATTTACTCTATGCTATGGTCTGTTCTGTCTGATCTATTAAACACGTAACCAACGTAACTTCTGTTGAAGATTTTATCAAGTGGTAAAGCTTATACTAGCTTATATAAACATCCACGATTTTTTTTGATAACATTGTTTAATGACATTGAATATCTTGAGTCACTGACATTTGTGCATTATTCAGGGTAGGCTATATGTCGTAGCTAATGAGAATAAGACAGATACTGTGTTTTAAAAAAAGGTAATGTTTTATAGGAATGATAAGAACAGACAGTGCACTCTGTTACCTCCAGTTTACATCATTTATTCAAAGTTAAAGTTTTACTGATACAACACAACTAAGTGTCAGAATGGTTTGATCATGAAAAGGGATGGAGCGGAAACGTTTAAGAGGTGCAGAGAACCTGTCCGAGGAAAAGAATAAAAAATGCCCTCCACGCACTGCTGCCAAATGTGCTGAAATCACAGACGTGTTTGTCACTGCAAGGCCTCCAAGAGTTTGCTTCAGATCTTTTACTGAAACATTTATGGAGCCGGGACCCTTCTTGTTTCATCTGCAGATCATTGATGATGTGAGACACATGCTGCTGTTCAAGGATTATCCTCATCATCATTCTTTGCTTTAGATAATGAATTAATATACGTCAGTTTTACCTGAACAGTACTACTCATATAACTCTCCTGGTTATATGAATGGATCATGATCTATGAAAATTGACTGCGGAGAGGGAGACGGGTCGCTGATGGGTGATCAACATGAACTTTAATTGGAGAGAGAGCGGTGCACTGCTTAGACATAAATGCTTGAGAAGTTGTTTAACTTTTACTTGGGGAAAAGTAGAGTCCTATCTTTGAATGTAACACCATTGTAAATCCATCTGTTGATGAGAAGAGCAACATAACGTCAGCTATCTGCAACGGTGCGCACTTTAGCAGGGGCGTGTCCAGATGCTTTAGACTGGGGTGCCCCAACCAGAGCACTGATTTATACAGCAGGAGGGCATGAATTATGTGAGCCCATACGCTAACAAATAACATTTATTTTTGCATATTCATATAAACACAGGATTAGAATATACAGCTTTACCAAACAAAAATAAAAATAGTTATTTCATTTGGCCAATTTTGTGAAATTGCACAGCACTAGATGTAGCAGATCAGTGCAATTTTGTTATTTGGGAAATTTGCAATGAGCAAGTAGCCCTTCTTTGCACTCAGTTCCCCAGAAGTAGCCCTCAATCTCAAAAAAGTTGATGATCCCTGGTCTATACAGTAAGTGGGCTGAAGCTTGGTTTGGGGTCCATCTATCCAGAGGCTTTGAGAGCTGTGTTGTGAATCTTCCAAAAAAAATACAAAAACAAAATAAAAAAACACTGCAAGAGGCTACAAGTTGATTCTGTCTCCATGCAGTTCATTTTTCTGTTTGCATCTGGGAAATCCTCTATAGTTTCTCTCAAAGACTCTCAACAGCCTCATTGCTTTAAGATCCCAAGTGAACAGGCTGAACTTTCCCTTGACTGTAAGTATTGATATACCAAAGTTGTAATTGTCAAATTCTAACCATCTTTCCAAATGTGTTTTGTTCAAATGATCAAGGAGCAAGGAGCACCTTCTGTCTTATCCTCCGGGGTGTTTGGGCATGGACTTAAAGTCGTGCCCCAGAGTTTAATTTTAATATGCAACAGTGTTATATTACATGAAAGTAAAGACTTCGAAGTGTGTTATTAATGAATAATATTAAGAGAAAATCTATGAAAAAAGTTTGCCAGTCAAATAAAGCTGTGTTTAGACAATCTGTGTGACTCAAACAATGGCTAAAATAAAAACAAAATTGCTCACATGAAGTACTTTGGTGGGGTGACTGCTTTATCATACTGCCTTTGCTTTACAACACATGTACATATTTAATTTGTAACAACTGCTTTTACTAGTTCTGTAATGTTATAATTAGCTGAGATGATCATCATTATATTATATCATATCAACAGCGGCCTGTCAAAAGCCTCATCTTTAGAAGAAGATATTACTTAATGGTAAGTAACCAACTCACAGGGGATTGTGTTTGACTCAAAAACACAACCAACATTTCCACTGGACAACATCTATAGTTTTCCCTGGCAGTAGCTTTCTCATGTGTAATTGCAAGGGGATCTGAAGGCTGCTCTGATCCTACAAAGATAGTGGCAAAAAAAAAACAAAAAAAACAAAAACAAAAAAACACCTAAAGATTTATTCATAATAGGGAAACTATGCGCCCACTCAAATGAAACTGCAGCACATTTGTGAGAGTTCATATAGAGGTCACACATCAACAGCTTCATGAGTGTATATTCAGAGTTTCAACAAATGCACATTGCATTTCAGTATTCAGACAGAGCCTTTTTTCCTGAGGGTGGAATAATAATTGTCTGTCTCTGCCTTTGTCTTTGCTCACACATGACCTCATCTCTCAGGGGAGATGAGGTCATATGTAAGCTGGGGGCTCACCGTTGTTTTTTTTGTTTTTTTTGGTAATTCATTCATTTTTTTTTCAAAATTTATTTTTCAAACCCACTGCCCCCTTTTCAAAAGAAATCAGAAGACTAAGATAGTTCTTTTGTGCAATGCATGAATACTCCTCTACTTTTGAGGAAACGATTCACAGTGTCATTTGCATAGGTACACAGAGACCCTCACTCTGCCTCTGTCTGCTGCTCTGGTTCACTTGCAGACTAGCACACTACCACAGCAATGCACCAATGTGGAACAAAGCACTAGAACAACCACCAGCTGGCACTATTAAGCTAACATTCGCCCTCTGCACAGTGACAGTGTATTTCATGTAAAACGTGTTTTTTTTCAATTATATTTGGGATGAATATCATTTACCATTTTTAAGTGAAACTGATGTTTTAGCAGTAATAGTTTATGTCTTTAACATGTCTTAACAGTGAACTGAAGGAAGAAGCCCCCTTAACACTCTGCAAACTGTATCTCGCAAATAAACCAGAAAATGGATTAAAGAGGAAGAAGAGTTCATGTTACATTTTTTGGAAATATAACACCGTCATGACGTACGGATAAAGCTGACTCTCTTTGTCTGCAGTATCCACAGCCCCCCTGCATCCCTCCCCCTCCTTCTTCCTCCTCGCAGCCTCCTCACAGCTTGTTTCAGCACCATGGACAGTGACCTGCCTGCTGGAGCTGCGTTGCCATGGTGACGCGCTGTCTGTTCCGTTGGAGCACGCTGTGTCCTCTGAAGCTACATGGTAATTTATTATTCTGACGTGTGCCCCCAAACCCACCCTCCTCCGCTTTTCTGCNGCGCTGAAAAGTTTCGACTTTGAATCAGTGAAAACTTTCCAGTTCCACGTTGTGGCCTCAGACTCTGGAAGTCCACAACTGAGCAGCAACGTGACAGTGAACGTGTTCATTCTGGATCAGAACGACAACGCTCCAGTCATCCTGTATCCAGTCAGCTCCAACGGCTCTGCTGAAGGTGTGGAGGAGATTCCCCGCAATGCCAACGCAGGACAAGTGGTGACTAAAGTCAGAGCCTATGACGCTGATATAGGATATAACGGCTGGTTACTCTTCTCACTGCAGGAAGTCACTGAGCACAGTCTCTTTGCTTTGGACCGCTATACAGGACAGATCAGAACACTTCGCTCATTCACAGAGACAGACGAGGCTGAGCACAAACTGCTCATACTGGTCAAAGACAATGGCAACGTCTCCCTCTCAGCTACAGCTACTGTCATTGTCAAAGTTGTGGAGCCCAAAGAGGCTTTTGCTGCCTCTGATGTCAAAAGTGCCACAAACGATGATGAGGAGACTAATGTCACTTTTTATCTCATGATCACTTTGGCCTCAGTCTCTGCTCTTTTTATCATCAGCATCATCGTGCTGATTGCAATGCAGTGCTCCAAATCCACAGACTATACCTCCAAATATCTGCAAGAGACTAACTATGACGGCACACTGTGTCACAGCATCCAGTACAGATCTGGAGACAAACGCTACATGTTAGTGGGACCCAGGATGAGTATAGGATCTACTATAGTCCCGGGCAGCCATGCCAACACTCTCGTGCTCCCTGACAGGAGGAGACCATCCACTGAGGTAAGAGCTTTGGTCAAAATGTGAAACACGTTGCCATCATGCACATTTGCTTAGCCTGCGTTTTCGCATGAGCCATTCTCTTTTGTTTAAATCATTAGGTTGAAAGGCTTTTCATACGAACTAATGCACAAAAAGCTATTTTTCCCCTGGCTTTGATCACTTTACGGAAAAGAAAAGGGGGTACCAACTTTGCAGTTTCTGTTAGTGACATATACCTGAGAATATGTAAGCAAAGTACCACTCAAGAAGTCGAAAGACAGTGCAATGATTGTTGTAACATTTAAGGATTACTTGATCATGGTGGAGGAGGAGGAGACCATCCACTGAGGTAAGAGCTTGAATCTCGTCAGTGTTATACCTTTTATTCTATGTGGTTCCACTTGTTTTGGTACCATTGGACGTATGGACATGAGATGATCGAAAATATTTTTAAATGCTGACTCTGTCCAAAGAAACAGGTTTCAATGAAAGTGAGCGCATGGAATATTTTTCCCCATTCTTATTGTGAGTGATATTAGTGTCATCACTTGGGCCGTGTTTGTCTGATATTATTGATATGTATATATAAATAACATTTAGCAAAAGAGAGAAAAAACATACCACAAAAGTTAAGAGTTGCCGTTCTTTCATTGATTTGCATGAGAAAGAATCACTTATCCAGACCCTTGTTCGGATCTCTGTCCAAGGTGCTGAAAAAGTCTCTCTTGATTGAAAAAGAACTGTGCCATAAAATGAAATTGATATCTTCAGAGACTTAGCTCTTCACCTGGAGGAGTTTTTTACTGTAGTAAATAAATTAAGATTATTTTTGTTATTCTTACATCGTAATCTTCCCATTTCCTCAAAGTGAACATGGGGGTGCACAGTAAGTATGAAGACAATGAAGTCTACAGAAATGCTGCATGAGGTATATCTACCGATTAATTTGCATAAAACATAGAGGCTAGACTCTCCCAGTGACCTCTTGGTGTCAGTATAACACAAGATAACACAGGGAGACGTCGCCTTCGTCCCTCCCCTCAACAGCTTTTGTTCAATAGAAAAGCTGAGGAGTCATTTGAATCAAACCCACCAAGTGAACGAATCGTTACACGCAGTCTTAAAATCTTCAACGTATAATGTAAACGATATTGTCTCTCATCGGAGGATCGGGGCTTTGTCTGTTAATAAATAACAATGGAGCACAAAAAACAATTTCGGGGAAAGCCATGCTCCCGGTTTGCTTTGAGCTTGTTTATTCTGTTGTTCGTCGGCAAACGGGCTCTTGGAGAAATTCGCTACTCTGTTCCTGAGGAGGTGAAAGAAGGAACTGTTGTTGGAAATGTTGCAAAGGATCTTGGACTGGATATCAGCTCTTTGTTCGATCGACGGTTCCGTGTTGTTTCTGAATCCAAGGATTCGTTTTTTGAGGTAAACCGGGACAATGGGGCTCTATATGTGCATAAGAAAATCGACAGAGAGGAGCTGTGTCAGGAGAGGAGCGGGGCCTGCATACTGGAGCTAAAAATCATAGTTGAAAACCCTTTGGAAATACATTATGTTCTGTTGGAAATCACCGACGTTAACGACCATTCTCCTATTTTTCCGGAAAGGATGCAGATATTTAGAATAGCAGAACATACATTACCAGGAAAAAGATTTCAGCTGCATGCTGCTCGTGATCCTGATGCTGGAGTTAACTCTGTCCGCACGTACACTTTGACCACAAATGAACATTTTGAATTAGATATTCGTCAGAGTGACGAGGATAAAATACCATTTTTAGTGCTGAAGAAATCTTTAGACAGAGAACAAAAGGACAAACACACGCTGCTGCTCACAGCCACAGATGGAGGAAAACCTCAAAGGTCAGGAACATTAAATGTAACCATTACTGTTCTTGATAGTAATGATAACCGTCCAATATTCAGTCAGGAGATATACCAAATCGAGATACAGGAAAATGTTGCACTTGATACTTCAATATTTAGACTGAATGCGACAGATCCTGATGAAGGCTCCAATGGAGATATTGAATATAACCTCGCCAACACCCTAAAGAAAAAAGTTTATGACCTTTTTCAATTAGACAAAATATCAGGAGTGATTAAAGTTAAAGGAGCTATTGACTATGAGGAAAACGACGTATATAAACTTGATGTTGAGGCATCTGACAAAGGAACACCACCATTGACAGGTGAGTGTCGAGTCATCATTAAAATAAAAGACGTAAATGATAATCCACCTGACATAGAAGTTACATCTCTGTCAAGCACAGTACCCGAAGACTCAAAACCTGGAACTGTTGTTTCTCTGATTAAAGTAAAAGACAAAGACTCTGGGGTGAATGGAAAAATAATTACAAGCATGAACAACGATGTCCCTTTTGAGCTCAAACCCTCCTATAAAGAAAACACTTACTCTGTAGTAACTAAAGGAATTTTAGATCGAGAGCAGGTGTCTCATTATGAAATAACAATCAAAGCCACAGACTGTGGTGATCCTCCTTTGTCGACTTTTAAAACTCTCAACATTCAGATATCAGATGTGAATGACAACAGTCCACTTTTTGAACAAAACCCATTACAGTTTTATCTGCTGGAAAATAATGTTGCTGGAGAATCAATATTCTCTGTGAGAGCAACAGACAACGATGTGGGAGAAAATGCAGCTATAACATATCACATTGTGAGAGAAGGGAGTCAGAATGACGTCACATCTTTCCTCAACGTCAACTCTGAAAACGGACACATCACTGCGCTGAAAAGTTTCGACTTTGAATCAGTGAAAACTTTCCAGTTCCACGTTGTGGCCTCAGACTCTGGAAGTCCACAACTGAGCAGCAACGTGACAGTGAACGTGTTCATTCTGGATCAGAACGACAACGCTCCAGTCATCCTGTATCCAGTCAGCTCCAACGGCTCTGCTGAAGGTGTGGAGGAGATTCCCCGCAATGCCAACGCAGGACAAGTGGTGACTAAAGTCAGAGCCTATGACGCTGATATAGGATATAACGGCTGGTTACTCTTCTCACTGCAGGAAGTCACTGAGCACAGTCTCTTTGCTTTGGACCGCTATACAGGACAGATCAGAACACTTCGCTCATTCACAGAGACAGACGAGGCTGAGCACAAACTGCTCATACTGGTCAAAGACAATGGCAACGTCTCCCTCTCAGCTACAGCTACTGTCATTGTCAAAGTGGTGGAGCCCAAAGAGGCTTTTGCTGCCTCTGATGTCAAAAGTGCCACAAACGATGATGAGGAGACTAATGTCACTTTTTATCTCATGATCACTTTGGCCTCAGTCTCTGCTCTTTTTATCATCAGCATCATCGTGCTGATTGCAATGCAGTGCTCCAAATCCACAGACTA
>RPOG01001978.1:50248-80203 GCA_008086565.1 Thalassoma bifasciatum
AACGTCAACTCTGAAAACGGACACATCACCGCGCTGAAAAGTTTCGACTTTGAATCAGTGAAAACTTTCCAGTTCCACGTTGTGGCCTCAGACTCTGGAAGTCCACAACTGAGCAGCAACGTGACAGTGAACGTGTTCATTCTGGATCAGAACGACAACGCTCCAGTCATCCTGTATCCAGTCAGCTCCAACGGCTCTGCTGAAGGTGTGGAGGAGATTCCCCGCAATGCCAACGCAGGACAAGTGGTGACTAAAGTCAGAGCCTATGACGCTGATATAGGATATAACGGCTGGTTACTCTTCTCACTGCAGGAAGTCACTGAGCACAGTCTCTTTGCTTTGGACCGCTATACAGGACAGATCAGAACACTTCGCTCATTCACAGAGACAGACGAGGCTGAGCACAAACTGCTCATACTGGTCAAAGACAATGGCAACGTCTCCCTCTCAGCTACAGCTACTGTCATTGTCAAAGTGGTGGAGCCCAAAGAGGCTTTTGCTGCCTCTGATGTCAAAAGTGCCACAAACGATGATGAGGAGACTAATGTCACTTTTTATCTCATGATCACTTTGGCCTCAGTCTCTGCTCTTTTTATCATCAGCATCATCGTGCTGATTGCAATGCAGTGCTCCAAATCCACAGACTATACCTCCAAATATCTGCAAGAGACTAACTATGACGGCACACTGTGTCACAGCATCCAGTACAGATCTGGAGACAAACGCTACATGTTAGTGGGACCCAGGATGAGTATAGGATCTACTATAGTCCCGGGCAGCCATGCCAACACACTAGTGCTCCCTGACAGGAGGAGACCATCCACTGAGGTAAGAGCTTTGGTCATTATGTTAAACAGATGTTGCCATTATGCCCATTTGCTTAACTTTTGTTTTCGCATGAGCCATTCCCTTTTAAAAACCATTCGGTGGAAAGCTTTTCTTAGAAACTTATGCACATAAAGCTTTGTTTTACCGGGCTTTGATCACTTTACGGATAAGAATTGGGGGAACACGCTTTGCAGTTTTTGTTAGCTACATATGCCTGAGAATTTGTAAGCAAAACACCACTCAAGATGTTTAAAGACACAGTACAATGATTGTTCATACATAACTTTCGGATTACTTGATCATGTTTCACTTTCAGGGTTAAGCGTCTGCTTTGATTGATCCCTGTCCATGGTGCTGAACCAAATCCGCCGACAGCTCTAGAAAAAATTAAGAGACCACTGCAAATTTTTCACTTTCTCTGATTTTGGTATTTATAGGTATTTGTTTTAAGTAAAAGTAACAGTTTTGTTTTATTATATAAATCATTGACTACATTACTCCCAAATCCCAAATATTGTCATTTAGAGCATTTATTTGCAGAAAATGAAAAATGGTCAAAATACCCCAAAATCCCACATTTTTCAGACTTCAAATAATGCAAAAGAGCAAATTCATATTCAATTTTAAACAACGCATTACTATTTTTTTAACTTTGGAAGTATCCAGGAATCAATATTTGGTAGAATAACCCTGATTTGCAATAACATCTCTCATGCGTCTTGGCATGTTCTCCACCAGTCTTTCACAGAGGAGAGTGATGACCACAGCAATGGTTTTTATACATTTCCAAGTTAAATAAGATTTGTTTTAGGTGATGACCTCATCAGTACCTTATTAGGTAGAAACAGGTGTGCTCATGTTGGAATTCAACAGACACTACAATGGAATGCCTGTCATATATATGCTGATTTCAGAAAATTTGCAGTGGTCTCTTAATTTTTTCCAGGGCTGTATGTGGTTCACAATACAAACTCATTACTTCTTTCTTTTTCTTTTTTTTCCAGAATACCGTATTGTTTATTGCGAACATAGGCTACACAATTTTCTTTATATGGCTAGTTGGACAAGCCAGGAACCCTTATTGGCGTAAACTTAACATGACCATGTGAAAATGATCCACAGCTTCATTTTGAAAGTTGGGGAGTGCATGTTGAGTAATATTGTGGCCTCTTGGTGTCAGCATAACACTGGAGAAAGACAGGTATCTGTGTCCCTCCCCTCAAAAAGCTTTTGTTCGTACCACACAAGCTGGAGACGTGGAATCAAACTCACCGAGCGATAGCACAGAGATGTGTGGTTTATTTTGTACCCACCGAATATAAGGTTTAATATAGGATCCTAAAGTAACGGCTGTTACGTGTCAACGTTCGCTGTTTGATAATAATGGAGAGAGGAAAACAGCCTCGAGGGAAGCCGTGCTCCTGGTTTGCTTTATGCTTCTTTCTTCTGTTGTTCGTCGGCAAACGGGTTTTGGGAGAAATTCGCTACTCTGTTCCTGAGGAGGTGAAAGAAGGAACTGTTGTTGGAAATGTTGCAAAGGATCTTGGACTGGATATCAGCTCTTTGCTTGACCGACGGTTTCGTGTTGTATCTGAATCTAAGGATTCGTTTTTTGAGGTAAACCGGGACAATGGGGCTCTATATGTACATAAGAAAATCGACAGAGAGGAGCTGTGTCAGGAGAGGAGCGGGGCCTGTATAATGGAGCTTAAAATCATCGTTGAAAACCCTTTGGAAATACATTATGTGGTATTGGAAATCACCGACGTAAACGACTATTCTCCTAACTTCCAAGAAAAACAGCAGGTGATTGAAATAGGGGAACATACATTGCCGGGAAAACGATTCCAGCTGCATGCTGCTCGTGATCCTGATGCTGGAGTTAACTCACTCCGTACATACTCTTTGACCACAAATGAACATTTTGAATTAGATATCAGACAACGTGACGAGGACAAAATACCATTTTTAGTGCTGAAGAAATCTTTAGACAGAGAACGAAAGGACAAACACACGCTGCTGCTTACAGCATTTGATGGAGGAAAACCTCAAAAGTCAGGAACATTAAGTATAACTATTGATGTCCTTGATAGTAATGATAACCGTCCAATATTCACTCAGGAAGTATATCAAATCGAAATACAGGAAAATACTGCCGCTGATACTTCAATATTTAGACTGAATGCGACAGATCCTGATGAAGGCTCCAATGGGTTAATTGAGTATAGGCTCGTCAAAACCCTCAAGAAAATAGTGTATGATCTTTTTGAACTGAACAAATTCACAGGGGAGATTAAAGTCAAAGAAGTTATTGACTATGAAGAAAACGATGTTTATTCACTCGATGTTGAGGCATCAGATAAAGGAACACCTCAGATGACAGGTGAGTGTAGAGTCATCATTAAAATAAAAGACGTAAATGATAATGCACCAGAAATAGAAGTAACATCATTATCAAACACAGTTCCCGAGGATTCAAAACCTGGGACTGTTGTTTCTTTGATCAAGGTTAAAGACAAAGACTCTGGGTTGAATGGAAAAATAATAACGAGCATGAACGACGACGTCCCTTTTGAACTCAAACCCTCCTATAAAGAAAACACTTACTCTGTAGTAACTAAAGGAATTTTAGATCGAGAGCAGGTGTCTCATTATGAAATCACAATCAAAGCCACAGACTGTGGTGATCCTCCTTTGTCGACTTTTAAAACTCTCAACATTCAAATATCAGATGTGAATGACAACAGTCCACATTTTGAACAAAACCCATTACAGATTTATCTGCTGGAAAATAATGTTGCTGGAGAGTCAATATTCTCTGTCAGAGCAACAGACAACGATGTGGGAGAAAATGCAGCTATAACATATCATATTGTGAGAGAAGGGAGCCAGAATGACGTCACATCTTTCCTCAACGTCAACTCTGAAAACGGACACATCACCGCGCTGAAAAGTTTCGACTTTGAATCAGTGAAAACTTTCCAGTTTCACGTTGTGGCCTCAGACTCTGGAAGTCCACAACTGAGCAGCAACGTGACAGTGAACGTGTTCATTCTGGATCAGAACGACAACGCTCCAGTCATCCTGTATCCAGTCAGCTCCAACGGCTCTGCTGAAGGTGTGGAGGAGATTCCCCGCAATGCCAACGCAGGACAAGTGGTGACTAAAGTCAGAGCCTATGACGCTGATATAGGATATAACGGCTGGTTACTCTTCTCACTGCAGGAAGTCACTGAGCACAGTCTCTTTGCTTTGGACCGCTATACAGGACAGATCAGAACACTTCGCTCATTCACAGAGACAGACGAGGCTGAGCACAAACTGCTCATACTGGTCAAAGACAATGGCAACGTCTCCCTCTCAGCTACAGCTACTGTCATTGTCAAAGTGGTGGAGCCCAAAGAGGCTTTTGCTGCCTCTGATGTCAAAAGTGCCACAAACGATGATGAGGAGACTAATGTCACTTTTTATCNGGCCTCAGACTCTGGAAGTCCACAACTGAGCAGCAACGTGACAGTGAACGTGTTCATTCTGGATCAGAACGACAACGCTCCAGTCATCCTGTATCCAGTCAGCTCCAACGGCTCTGCTGAAGGTGTGGAGGAGATTCCCCGCAATGCCAACGCAGGACAAGTGGTGACTAAAGTCAGAGCCTATGACGCTGATATAGGATATAACGGCTGGTTACTCTTCTCACTGCAGGAAGTCACTGAGCACAGTCTCTTTGCTTTGGACCGCTATACAGGACAGATCAGAACACTTCGCTCATTCACAGAGACAGACGAGGCTGAGCACAAACTGCTCATACTGGTCAAAGACAATGGCAACGTCTCCCTCTCAGCTACAGCTACTGTCATTGTCAAAGTTGTGGAGCCCAAAGAGGCTTTTGCTGCCTCTGATGTCAAAAGTGCCACAAACGATGATGAGGAGACTAATGTCACTTTTTATCTCATGATCACTTTGGCCTCAGTCTCTGCTCTTTTTATCATCAGCATCATCGTGCTGATTGCAATGCAGTGCTCCAAATCCACAGACTATACCTCCAAATATCTGCAAGAGACTAACTATGACGGCACACTGTGTCACAGCATCCAGTACAGATCTGGAGACAAACGCTACATGTTAGTGGGACCCAGGATGAGTATAGGATCTACTATAGTCCCGGGCAGCCATGCCAACACTCTCGTGCTCCCTGACAGGAGGAGGCCATCCACTGAGGTAAGAGCAGTGGTTCACTGTTTCATTGAAATATTTCTTACATCAGCAGATAATAAGAACGTGGTATATCAACAATTTTCAGACATAAAATAATGTTATATCCATACTCAAGTGCCTTTTTCTGGTCCCCAACATTGTGAACCATGTGACATTGTATTCTCTCTTCATTCTAAGGCTCTTGTATCCAGTGAAAAGAAGTTATCAAGCATTTAGAACCGTCTTTTTTACTCGCAGGAATTACATTTTTTCTTAGTTTGCATCTTTTTAGCAAGCATCACTCCCCTGGTGATCCAACAGCAAATTAGCTCTGTTGTAGCGTTTGTAGCGCTGTCCATGGAACTGACTGTAACGCTTGGTTAGATTTTGACTTCTCTCTACTTCCAACTACTTTCGAGTTGGAAGAAAAGAAATTGTGCAGAATACATTTTCTATGCTTGAATATTACATTTTTTTTCAGCAAACAAGTATCATTATTCATTTTTCTTAGTGTATCTTGTTTACTATCCTGGTTAGCGATGGAATTTTCTTTACCAATTGTTGTCCCAACATAATGTGCAGCTTTATCCATGATTTGCTTGCTTTTCAAAGTTGCATTTCTTTGGATGGAGCCCTTGAATATATCTCTACTTCTTGGCCCATGTCGTTGGTTGTCCAAGAGAGTTGCAATCCTTTTTATGGTTTTGTTTTTCCGCTGCAACACCACGGCATGCAGGATTTGCACATTTTGACAGATTTTGTATGCAAAATGTATGTTAAGAAAAAGGTTGTTTACTTAAATTTCAAGCTCCAAAAACAACAACTCCTCGAACATAAACGCTTGTATAGCCAGAACATCAAGTGCGGCGTCAAAGGGGGATTTAACCCGTTATTTCATGAGCTGGGTGTTCCACAGTCACACTATAGCCGTGTATGCCTACCCAACAGCCCAACCGGGACGGGGAAGGTCTCTTAAACAAGGGAAACTGTCTCTACTCCAACATAGCGGTAGAGGAGAGAGCGTTGTCGTTGTAAATTTGTCACATCATTTGGACACATGGGTTTTTTCCCATAAGTAGGTTTATCATCAAAATATTTTCACTTTTTCGTATGGACCCTTGAGTGGATTTACCGGTATTCGGCGCTGAAACGATGGGAGACGGAGGACAAAGGCGAGAAGTCCAGCCCTGGTGGGTAGCCCTGTGGTTTTCTGTGATGCTCAGCTGCGTGAAGCAGCTTTCAGCTCAGATTAAATATTCGGTTCCAGAGGAAATTAAAGTGGGCTCAGTTGTTGGAAACGTTGCGAAGGATCTAGGATTGGACATCAGTTCGCTGGTGGAGCGACGGTTCCGTATTGTTTCGGGAACCAAAGATGCTCAGTTTGATGTCAATCAGAACAATGGAGTCCTGTATGTGCGTAAAAACATCGACCGAGAGGAGCTCTGTGAAAATGTTGCTCCGTGTTTGTTAAACTTGAAAATGGTAGCTGAGAGTCCGATGGAAGTACATTACGTGGGGGTCGAGATTCTCGATGTGAATGATAATTCACCGCGTTTTCAAGAGGGAGAAAAAATATTTGACATTTCCGAGTCCACTCCTCCAGGCAGACGATTTCAGTTACCAACCGCACGCGACCCAGATGTTGTCAGCAACACAGTTCGTGTGTACAAATTAAATCAAAATGAATATTTTAGCATTCAAATTCGAGAGAGAGGAGAAGATAAGATACCATTTCTGGTTCTGCAAAAGTCTCTGGATAGGGAAAAAGATCGTGAACACAACTTAACACTGACAGCAGTNAACGTCAACTCTGAAAACGGACACATCACCGCGCTGAAAAGTTTCGACTTTGAATCAGTGAAAACTTTCCAGTTCCACGTTGTGGCCTCAGACTCTGGAAGTCCACAACTGAGCAGCAACGTGACAGTGAACGTGTTCATTCTGGATCAGAACGACAACGCTCCAGTCATCCTGTATCCAGTCAGCTCCAACGGCTCTGCTGAAGGTGTGGAGGAGATTCCCCGCAATGCCAACGCAGGACAAGTGGTGACTAAAGTCAGAGCCTATGACGCTGATATAGGATATAACGGCTGGTTACTCTTCTCACTGCAGGAAGTCACTGAGCACAGTCTCTTTGCTTTGGACCGCTATACAGGACAGATCAGAACACTTCGCTCATTCACAGAGACAGACGAGGCTGAACACAAACTGCTCATACTGGTCAAAGACAATGGCAACGTCTCCCTCTCAGCTACAGCTACTGTCATTGTCAAAGTTGTGGAGCCCAAAGAGGCTTTTGCTGCCTCCGATGTCAAAAGTGCCACAAACGATGATGAGGAGACTAATGTCACTTTTTATCTCATGATCACTTTGGCCTCAGTCTCTGCTCTTTTCATCATCAGCATCATCGTGCTGATTGCAATGCAGTGCTCCAAATCCACAGACTACACCTCCAAATATCTGCAAGAGACTAACTATGACGGCACACTGTGTCACAGCATCCAGTACAGATCTGGAGACAAACGCTACATGTTAGTGGGACCCAGGATGAGTATAGGATCTACTATAGTCCCGGGCAGCCATGCCAACACACTAGTGCTCCCTGACAGGAGGAGNACTTCGCTCATTCACAGAGACAGACGAGGCTGAGCACAAACTGCTCATACTGGTCAAAGACAATGGCAACGTCTCCCTCTCAGCTACAGCTACTGTCATTGTCAAAGTGGTGGAGCCCAAAGAGGCTTTTGCTGCCTCTGATGTCAAAAGTGCCACAAACGATGATGAGGAGACTAATGTCACTTTTTATCTCATGATCACTTTGGCCTCAGTCTCTGCTCTTTTCATCATCAGCATCATCGTGCTGATTGCAATGCAGTGCTCCAAAAGGTGTCTGATGTGGAGGTTTATAGACGTTCTCTGATTGATACTGCCGTGTGACACAGTGTCGTAGGTCATGTCTAGACCTCTGTTTGCGATGTACAATCACCCTGGGTCCTACTCATATCCTAGATGATATCAGGGCCCGTCGGTACGGTTGTGTGTAGTGCTCCCTGACAGGAGGAGGCCATCCACTGAGGTAAGAGCTCCCCGGTACATGTTTTAAATATTGATATGAATTCAGGTTATTATTTGACAATTCTGATGTTATTGACTTATTATTTTTTTGTATTAGTCTTATTAATTTTTTTTAAAGAGCAGTCACAAACAATTCACACTTTTAAACCAGAAACTGAAGTTCGTTTGTCAATACTGTACTGTTCTTCAGTTGTTTTCAACTGATCTATATTCGTCTAAGTTGTCTTGGTCACATAAGGAGATGTTACATAGGTCTGTTCATTTTCTAGTCGATGCTGGATATGATCAGGTTGTTTGATAACTTACTGTTACTCTGTCACTATATTCATGTTTGTCATGTTTCAGTTCAGGCTTAGAAGTTTGTGAAAACACAGGGATGTTTGACACATACCTGAACTCATCCGATATAAACAGGGTTGTGCCGGACGTTCATCGTGCCTGGTGTCCATGGTTCTGAAAAAAGAAGTTGACACGATTCAGTTCAATTTTTGGGTCGATATCGGAACTGGCCAGCTAAGATTACTCAGCTGATGTGATGAAATATTTCAGTCGCTAGACAAAAACTAACAGAAACACGAAACGAGTTCAAGTCCTTTGATTTATATTCCGTATAATTAGGACGTAAACCTTTTGTTTACAGGGATTAGATGTGAGACGATTTGCCCCCGCCGTCCATGGTGCTGAAACGCTAATGAGATTTGAAAACCACTGGATTGTTTTGGTTCAGCTGTATTAATGACAAGATGAAAGAGGGAAATTGTGTGTTTGTGTGTGTGTGTGTGTGTGTGTGTGTGTGTGTAAGAGAGCGAGAGAGATATACGTAGATGGATACGTAGAGAGCAAGAGAGAAAGAGAAAGAAAGAGGAAGACAGACGGAGACAATGTTAATTCTCGAGTCTTTGAGCCATTTTCACTGATTTGCTCGCTCACCCCCTGTGTAGAAACAAAAATTTCTATTTTGGATATAATGCACAACATACAGTTCAATTTATTCTCTGTAATTAACTCTGGGTGTCACTATAACATCAAGAAACCTCATACCCAGTTGTCCCTCCCCCTTTCTGAGCTTTTGTTCCTTTATGAGGAGGAGCAAAGACCGTGTATGTCTCTAGACCATCACTCAGTGTGAACGCTCTTTCCTTTTTAACGTTTTGCGTTTTAAGCGGGTCGGAAATTGATAGCTGTGTGAAGAAAGAGTCGGTTTATGTGGATTATTTGTGTTGCTGGATGACTGTGTGGATTGAAACCAACGCGCGGACAATGGGCAGCGACTGCCTTGCTCTTTATTTGTCTCTGCTGATGCTGTTTGGGACTCAGGCTTCGGCTCAGATTCGGTACTCAGTCCCTGAGGAGGTGAAGGAGGGAACAGTTGTTGGAAATGTTGCAAAGGATCTTGGACTTGACATCACCTCTTTGCCTGATCGACGGTTCCGTGTTGTCTCTGGAAGTAAGGAGGCGATATTTGAAGTCAACCAGAATAATGGGGCTCTGTACGTCCACAGCCATATTGACAGAGAGGAGCTGTGTCAGGGCAGCGGTACGTGTCTAACGGAGCTAAAAATCCTTGTTGAAAACCCTTTGGAAATTCATTATGTTATCGTGGAAATCACTGATGTAAACGACCACTCTCCGAGTTTTCCTGAGAAGGAGCAGTCATTTAAAATTGCCGAGCACACATTGCCAGGAAGGAGATTTCAGCTGCACACTGCTCGTGATCCCGATGCTGGTGTTAATTCTATTCGTACATACACGCTGACTGCAAATGAACATTTTGAAGTTAATATTCGTCAAGGTGATGTAGGTAAGATCCCATTTTTAGTGTTGAAGAAATCTTTAGACAGAGAACAAAAAGACGAACACACGCTGCTGCTCACAGCAATAGATGGAGGAAAACCTCAGAGATCAGGAACATTAAATGTTACTATTATTGTTCTTGATATTAATGATAATCGCCCAGTGTTTAGCCAAGAGGTTTATCAAATTGAAACACAGGAAAATGTCCAGATTGGCACCTTAGTGGTCAAAATGAAAGCAACAGATACAGATGAAGGGCCTAACGGAGAAGTTGAATACAGTCTTGGAAAAACACTAAGCCCGAAAGTCTATGACATATTTGAATTAGATAAAACAACAGGAGAGATAAGAGTTCACGGGCTGATAGATTATGAAGAAAAGGACTCATATGAGCTGGACATAGAGGCATCTGATAAAGGAACACCTCCGCTCACTGGAGAGTGTCGAGTCATCATAAAAGTGAAAGACATCAATGATAATCCTCCGGAAATAGAAGTTACGTCTCTGTCAAACACAGTTCCTGAAGATTCAAAACCTGGAACTATAGTTTCATTGCTAAGTGTAAATGACCGAGACTCTGGAGTCAATGGAAAGATTATTCTGCAGATCACCAATGATGTACCTTTTGAGCTCAAGCCGTCCTATAAAGAAAATACTTACTCTGTTGTTACGAAAGAACAACTGGACCGAGAGCAGGTGTCCCATTATGAAATAACAATCAAAGCCACAGACTGTGGTGATCCTCCTTTGTCGACTTTGAAAACTCTCAACATTCAGATATCAGATGTGAATGACAACAGTCCGCATTTTGAACAAAACCCATTACAGTTTTATCTGCTGGAAAATAATGTTGCTGGAGAATCAATATTCTCTGTCAGAGCAACAGACAACGATGTGGGAGAAAATGCAGCTATAACATATCATATTGTGAGAGAAGGGAGTCAGAATGACGTTACGTCTTTCCTAAACGTCAACTCTGAAAACGGACACATCACCGCGTTGAAAAGTTTCGACTTTGAATCAGTGAAAACTTTTCAGTTCCACGTTGTGGCCTCAGACTCTGGAAGTCCACAACTGAGCAGCAACGTGACAGTGAACGTGTTCATTCTGGATCAGAACGACAACGCTCCAGTCATCCTGTATCCAGTCAGCTCCAACGGCTCTGCTGAAGGTGTGGAGNGATCACTTTGGCCTCAGTCTCTGCTCTTTTTATCATCAGCATCATCGTGCTGATTGCAATGCAGTGCTCCAAATCCACAGACTATACCTCCAAATATCTGCAAGAGACTAACTATGACGGCACACTGTGTCACAGCATCCAGTACAGATCTGGAGACAAACGCTACATGTTAGTGGGACCCAGGATGAGTATAGGATCTACTATAGTCCCGGGCAGCCATGCCAACACTCTCGTGCTCCCTGACAGGAGGAGACCATCCACTGAGGTAAGACAGTAAAATAATTTTTAGAGCTTTCGTATACGTTGCAAGGCATGATTCAGATTTTCAGAATTTCCTTGACTGTAACATGAAATCAAGTTTTAAAGAAGCTGGAGTCATGTTCTCATGGAGCTATTTTTTATACACATTTACCAATACAGCCATTTTGCCACTGCGAAATTCGTTTGCTTTTTTCGAGGACTGCTTTCAGCTGTTTTTTTAATGGTACGACCCAGCTGGCCGGTCAATTTGTTTTGACACTCAGTTAATCTGCGATGCGTGTGAGACAGATGGATATATATTTTTTCATTTTTACGATGATACTTCAATGGTGTCCTGGTTCTTTAATATCCATAACAATGTGAATGTGTCTAGCGCTGTCCATGGTGATAAAAAGTTCCTTCAAGTTTTTGGGCTCTAAAATACAATGTATTACAAGATGTTTTATTAGCAGATGTCATTTCAGAGAGGCGCATTACCCATCGTATGAAGACCGGCTGTTGCATTTATATAACTTCAAAATATTGAATGCTCATATACCACACAAGTGTTGTTTGGCTACTTAAGACTTTACTGAAGCTTGGAGTGGGCCACTGGGTGTCAGTGTTAACCAGTGTTACAGTTGGGGGTTGGCTAATGCGTGAGGAAAAGCATACAGTGCCCCTTTCACCGTGTATTTTTCAGCTGGACCACAAACGATACCATCGTGTCTGATTCGGATTTGTGATATTTTGTGAGGAATTCTTTTCCTGGGATATATTCTATGAACAACAAGAGGGTGAGAGTCACAAAAAGAAATTGTGGATATTTATTTTCAAATGAGTACGCCACAGAGGACAAAGGACAAAGAGGAAGAATGATGTCTTGGTCGCGCACCCTGCTCTTCTGTCTGCTCCTTTGCTTTGGTGAGCGGATTTCAGCTCAAATAAAATACTCCACTCCAGAGGAGGTTAAAGTGGGAACTATTGTCGGAAATGTTGCAAAGGATTTGGGCCTTGAAGTCAGTTCCTTGACAGCTCGGCGTTTTCGTATTGTGTCCGGAGCTCAGGATGCGCTGTTCGAGGTAAACCCTAACAACGGGGTTTTGTATGTCCATAAAAATCTTGACCGAGAGAAGATGTGCGATAGAAATTCAGCTTGCTCGAAAGATCTGAAAATCGTTGTAGAAAATCCACTCGAGATCCATTACGTCACAGTGGAAATAACAGATGCGAATGACCATGTGCCGACCTTTGTTGAGAAAGAAAAGGTTCTAGAAATAGCAGAAAACACTTTACCGGGAGCCCGATTCCAGTTGCCGGGCGCCCGTGATCCAGATGTCGGAGTAAACTCTGTTCAGCGGTACAGGCTCAGTCAAAACGATCACTTTAATCTGGAAATCCGAGACAGAGGGGAAGATAAGATTCCCTTTTTAGTGTTGCAGAGGCAGCTGGACAGAGAGCAGAAAAGAAACCACAGTCTGATTTTAACAGCTATGGATGGAGGCACTCCACCAAAATCAGCCAAGCTTAATCTTACCATAAAGGTTCTTGATACTAATGATAACAGACCCACTTTCACAAAGGAGGTTTATTCTGTTACATTACAAGAAAACGTTGCTTTGGATACCTTTGTCATAAAAGTCAACGCTACCGACACTGACGAGGGCACTAACGGGGATGTTGAATATACATTTGGAGGTGACGTTAATTCAAAGATGCTGGAATTATTTAGTCTGGATAGAGACACGGGCGAAATTCGAGTTAAGGGCCAAATAGACTTTGAAACAGCTGACGTTTACAAGTTAGACGTGCAAGCCTCTGACAAAGGGCAGCCTCCTATGACAACGGACTGCAGGGTGGTCATAAAAATCCAAGATGTAAACGATAATAGACCAGAAATAGAAGTGACATCCATATCAAACATGGTCCCCGAGGATTCAAAAATCGGGACTGTGATCTCTTTAATCAGTATAACAGACAATGACTCTGGTCTGAATGGTAAAGTTAAATGCACACTGATTGAGGATGCACCATTTGAATTGAAGCCGTCGTTTAAGGAAAACATATTTTCGCTGGTGACAAAAGAAACATTAGACAGAGAAACTGTGTCTCATTATGAAGTAACAATATCAGCTATGGACTTCGGCGACACTCCGCTTTCAGCAATTAAAACTTTGAGTATTCAGATATCAGATGTGAATGACAACAGTCCAGAGTTTTCTCATAGCCCACTCGAATTATACTTATTGGAAAACAATGTTCCTGGTGACTTAATCTTTTCTGTGACAGCTGTGGACAAAGACCAAAACGAGAATGCTGCAGTCTCTTATCAAATAACAAGAGGGGGGAGCAGACTTAATGACATGGCTTCTTTTCTGAATATAAACTCTGAAAACGGACACATCACCGCGCTGAAAAGTTTCGACTTTGAATCAGTGAAAACTTTCCAGTTCCACGTTGTGGCCTCAGACTCTGGAAGTCCACAACTGAGCAGCAACGTGACAGTGAACGTGTTCATTCTGGATCAGAACGACAACGCTCCAGTCATCCTGTATCCAGTCAGCTCCAACGGCTCTGCTGAAGGTGTGGAGGAGATTCCCCGCAATGCCAACGCAGGACAAGTGGTGACTAAAGTCAGAGCCTATGACGCTGATATAGGATATAACGGCTGGTTACTNCAAACGATGATGAGGAGACTAATGTCACTTTTTATCTCATGATCACTTTGGCCTCAGTCTCTGCTCTTTTTATCATCAGCATCATCGTGCTGATTGCAATGCAGTGCTCCAAATCCACAGACTATACCTCCAAATATCTGCAAGAGACTAACTATGACGGCACACTGTGTCACAGCATCCAGTACAGATCTGGAGACAAACGCTACATGTTAGTGGGACCCAGGATGAGTATAGGATCTACTATAGTCCCGGGCAGCCATGCCAACACACTAGTGCTCCCTGACAGGAGGAGGCCATCCACTGAGGTAAGAGCTTTCAATCAATGCGACTTTAAAAAAAAAAAAAAAAAAAAAATTTAAACGCATCCCTGTCTTCCACATTTTATTCTTCATTTACACCTTCTTCTATAGATAGCTGTATAAAAGCTTGAGGATATAGAAGACATTCCGTTTTTTTAACTTTCTTTATTTTTGATTCACGTGTTCACTAGCTTAAGTATTGGAAGATTCCTTTTGGATCGCTCCACATGTGACCATAATCGATCTTAACCTTTCGTGTTTTTGTACTATTAGATCAGACGTAACGCATTTGACACATGTACCTTTTATTTCTTTACATTTATCGAAGTCATGATCTTCAGTCCCAGGTGCTTTTCTCTCTTATTTATTTATATAATTGTACTTTTTGTTAAAGTTTATCGCTCCCATAAAGAAAACTATCTGGGGAAACGCTATCCATGGTGCTGAAACAAAGTTGTCTTTCGAGTTTTTGTTCAGTGCGCAATCTGGATTGGGAGTGCATTCACATTAACCAAATTGCAGTCATTTTTGGAACATTGCCGTCTTTAACAGGTCAGTCCATATTATACCATAGGTAAACACAACGTGCGTTTGCCGCTTGAGTAACCCACCTTGATAATACGGTTAACACTGAAATCTACGAAAGCCCACGAAAGGTCTCCCTTGGATACAGTGTATTTATTTTAATGAGAAAAGAATGCATTTATAGTTTGGTGCTTTCTATATGACCTCTGGGTGTCAGTATAACATAAGGAAAACCATGAAGCAATGTCCCTCCCCTCACAAAGCTTTTGTTTGCAACATGAAAAAAGGAGAAGAGACACTTGGATCCAGTCGCGAACCGATATTACCGCGGAAGACCACCTGGAAATGTGCTCAAAACGATTGGTTTAATAAGGCATTTGTTTAATGGTCGTGGTTTTGTGTCTTAAAACGTTGCTTAATAACGATGAAGCTGGATAGCAAAGCTCGAGGGAAGTCGTGTCCCTGGTGGGTTCTACGCTTGTTTCTTCTGCTGTTTGTCGGAAAAGGGGTTTTGGGAGAGATACGCTACTCTGTTCCTGAGGAGGTGAAAGAAGGAACTGTTGTTGGAAACGTTGCAAAGGATCTTGGACTGGATATCAGCTCTTTGGTTGACCGACGGTTCCGTGTTGTTTCTGAATCTAAGGAATCATTTTTTGAGGTAAACCGGGACAATGGGGCTCTATTTGTCCATAAGAAAATCGACAGAGAGGAGCTGTGTCAGGAGGGAAGCGGGGCCTGTATAATGGAGCTAAAAATCATAGTCGAAAACCCTTTGGAAATACACTATATAGTCGTAGAAATTACCGATGTAAACGATAACGCTCCTATTTTTCCAGAAAAGGTGCAGACATTTCAAATAGCAGAACATACATTACCAGGTAAGCGATTTCAGCTTCATACTGCTCGTGATCCTGATGCTGGGGTCAACTCTGTGCGTACTTACATTTTGACAACAAATGAACATTTTGAAGTAGATATTCGTCAGAGTGATGAGGATAAAATACCATTTTTAGTGCTGAAGAAATCTTTAGACAGAGAACAAAAGGACAAACATACGCTGCTGCTCACAGCCACAGATGGAGGTAAACCTCAGAGATCAGGAACATTAAATGTAAGTATTATTGTTCTTGATAGTAATGATAATCGTCCAATGTTCAGTCAGGAAGTTTATCAAATTGAAATACAGGAAAATGTTGCTCCTGATACCTTAGTTTTTAGAATAAATGCAACTGATCCTGATGAAGGCTACAATGGGTTAGTTGAATATAACCTAGTTAAAACCCTAAAGAAAAAAGTTTATGACCTTTTCGAATTGAACAAATTAACAGGAGAAATAAGAGTCAAAGGAGCTATTGACTATGAGGAAAATGACGTTTATAAACTTGATATAGTGGCATCCGACAAAGGAATACCACCATTAACAGGTGAATGTCGAGTCAACATAAAAATAAAAGACGTAAATGATAATCCTCCGGAAATCGAAGTTACATCACTGTCAAACACAGTACCTGAGGACTCCAAACCTGGAAGTATTGTTTCTTTGATAAGAGTAAAAGACAAAGATTCTGGTGTTAATGGAAAAATAATAACGAACATGAACAATGATGTACCTTTTGAACTCAAACCCACCTATAAAGAAAACACTTACTCTGTTGTCACAAAAGGACTCCTGGATCGAGAGCAGGTGTCTCATTATGAAATCACAATCAAAGCCACAGACTGTGGTGATCCTCCTTTGTCGACTCTAAAAACTCTCAACATTCAGATATCAGATGTGAATGACAACAGTCCACATTTTGAACAAAACCCATTACAGTTTTATCTGCTAGAAAATAATGTTGCTGGAGAGTCAATATTCTCTGTGAGTGCAACAGACAACGATATGGGCGGAAATGCAGCTATAACATATCATATTGTAAGAGAAGGGAGTCAGAATGACGTCACATCTTTCCTAAACGTCAACTCTGAAAATGGACATATCACCGCGCTGAAAAGTTTCGACTTTGAATCAGTGAAAACTTTCCAGTTCCACGTTGTGGCCTCAGACTCTGGAAGTCCACAACTGAGCAGCAACGTGACAGTGAACGTGTTCATTCTGGATCAGAACGACAACGCTCCAGTCATCCTGTATCCAGTCAGCTCCAACGGCTCTGCTGAAGGTGTGGAGGAGATTCCCCGCAATGCCAACGCAGGACAAGTGGTGACTAAAGTCAGAGCCTATGACGCTGATATAGGATATAACGGCTGGTTACTCTTCTCACTGCAGGAAGTCACTGAGCACAGTCTCTTTGCTTTGGACCGCTATACAGGACAGATCAGAACACTTCGCTCATTCACAGAGACAGACGAGGCTGAGCACAAACTGCTCATACTGGTCAAAGACAATGGCAACGTCTCCCTCTCAGCTACAGCTACTGTCATTGTCAAAGTGGTGGAGCCCAAAGAGGCTTTTGCTGCCTCTGATGTCAAAAGTGCCACAAACGATGATGAGGAGACTAATGTCACTTTTTATCTCATGATCACTTTGGCCTCAGTCTCTGCTCTTTTTATCATCAGCATCATCGTGCTGATTGCAATGCAGTGCTCCAAATCCACAGACTATACCTCCAAATATCTGCAAGAGACCAACTATGACGGCACACTGTGTCACAGCATCCAGTACAGATCTGGAGACAAACGCTACATGTTAGTGGGACCCAGGATGAGTATAGGATCTACTATAGTCCCTGGCAGCCATGCCAACACTCTAGTGCTCCCTGACAGGAGGAGGCCATCCACTGAGGTAGGATTTGGTTGTCTTGTTAATTACATAGGTTTTTCTTTTTTTGTCTTTCCATGCTGTTACTTCATCAGGTTCTCAGATTGCTGCTGAATCGTTTTTTTTTCTTCTGGTGTCATTATTGTTGAGGCCCCTTGGTACCTCTGTTGTTTGAGTTCGGCAGTCTTATGTTTTTTTTGTCCTCATCACACCTGTACGCGCAAACGCTTTTTGTGTGGTGATGCACGATGCACTGAACTTATATTATCTTTTGAACTGGATACACAAGTCTTTTGTCTTCCTGAGATGTTTTTACATTCCAAAATTTTTTGACACTTTTTAGAAAGACTAGATACTCAGAATCAGAATCAGGTTGTATTGCCAAGTACATTCTCACATAAAATGTATTTAATTGTTATTTTGGTGCTAAACAATTCACTGGAAAATAAGAAAAAGAGTAATAATCTTAACAACAGACTGTACCAAAGTTATTTCCAAGATATAAAAGTAAAGGGCTGCTTAACATCTTGGAATCACTATCTAACTTATATTTTTTCACCCTGTCGGGAAAAGAAAAATTAGTAAAGCTAAAAAAAACTGAATAAAGTACTGGAAAAAGGTATACTTGCTTGCTCTTGAGCTGCAGGAAAACTAAGATTTCACCTAAGTGCGGTCAACTTTATAGGTTACCGCTGACCGTCATGAGTAAAGTTGAAATAAAACGAAAACATTGGTCTGATATGCTGGTTATTTATTTTCCGGAAGTGTTAGTCATTTTCTTGCCAAAGTCTCCATGAAAAAGGCAGAAGAAAGTTAGATGAGCGAGAGGGAGGCTGGGTCGTTTCTGAATCGCTATCCATGGTGCTGAAGAGGGAGCTGAAAGCAAAGCTCATTGTAAACTTGAAGAAATGCTTCTTGATTATATTTATTTTGAAGTTTAAACTTCGTACATATAGAAATATATACATTTCACCAAAACGTACGAATGTTTTATAACATGTATGAAGCAAAGGGAGAAGATACCTTTGATCTAGCAGAGTCAGAGTTCAATTCATAGCATTGTGCGTCTGTTGCTGTTTTTCACAATTGCTTGATCTCTGCCACCTTGGAAATATTTCTGCAGGTGTGGTTTTTGAGTCAGGGCTATACTTGTGCTATCATTTTATGACTTTCAAAATCATGTTTATTGTCCACGGGGTGTCACTGTTACATCACTAAGGCCAATGAAGTCTTTGTCCCTCCCCTAACCAACCTTTTGTTCGCCTCCTCATAGCAGAGGATGCATTCGAGCCGGGCTGCAGACTCGGAAATGATTATTCGGTTTATGTTTTTATAAAGCGATGGTGAACGGGTCGGAAGGCTATAACTGAGTTGCCGCAGGAAAGGGCTTTTACGAGTCGATACTGTTGGACAAAAATGGAGGGACGAAAGTATTCTCGGTCGAAGGACTACGGGTTTGTGTTTGCTTTTTATGTTTCCTTCCTGCTGATCTTTGAAGAGCAGGCTCTGGCTGAATTGAGGTACTCTATTCCAGAGGAGATGAAAGAAGGAACCCTTGTTGGAAACGTAGCTAAGGATCTTGGTTTGGATAAATCCTCTTTGATTGATCGACGGTTCCGTGTTGTGTCTGGATCTGATGACGCTTTTTTCGAGGTAAACCCGGACAATGGAGCCTTACAGATTAGTAAGAAAATCGACAGAGAGGAGCTGTGTGAGGGAAGTGGTGCATGCGTAACGGAGCTGAAAATCGTTGTTGAGAACCCTTTGGAAATTCACTATGTGGTTGTTGAAATTACTGATGTAAATGATCACGCCCCCAGTTTTGGTGAAAATCAACAACAATTTAAGATTGCTGAACAAACATCTCCAGGAACGAGGTTCCAGTTACACGCGGCTCGAGATCCTGATACTGGTGTAAACTCCATCCGCACATACACGCTGACAGCAAATGATCACTTTGAAATAGATTTTAGTCAAAGTGATGAAGATAAAATACCATTTTTAGTGCTAAAGAAACCATTAGACAGAGAACAAAAGGCCGAACATTCACTGATTGTGACAGCTGTGGATGGTGGAAAACCTACGAAATCAGGAACATTAAATGTTTCTATTGTGGTTCTTGACAGCAATGATAACCGTCCAGTGTTTAGTCAGGATACTTATCAAATAGAAATCTATGAAAACACCCCAGCTGGCACAGCTGTTTTTAAAGTTAGTGCAAAAGATGCAGATGAGGGAACAAATGGAGAGGTAGAGTACAGCCTCAGCAGAGCACTTGCACGAAAAGTTTATGACATCTTTGAGCTGGATCATTTAAGTGGACAAATTAAGCTAAAAGGAGAATTCGACTTTGAGGAATCGCAAATTTATAAACTAGATGTTCAGGCGTCTGACAGAGGAACGCCTCCATTAATTGGAAGATGTCGAGTCATTATAAAAATAAAAGATGTTAACGACAACCCTCCAGAAATAGAAATAACATCCCTGTCAAACACGATAGCAGAAGACGCAAAACCTGGAGCTATTATATCTCTTATAAGAGTGAAGGACAAGGACTCTGGTATAAACGGCAAAGTTGTCACAAACATAAACAGCGATGTGCCCTTTGAACTAAAGCCTTCCTATAAAGAGAATACTTATTCAATTGTGACCAAGGAACTTCTGGATCGAGAGCAGGTGTCTCATTATGAAATCACAATCAAAGCCACAGACTGTGGTGATCCTCCTTTGTCGACTCTAAAAACTCTCAACATTCAGATATCAGATGTGAATGACAACAGTCCACATTTTGAACAAAACCCATTACAGTTTTATTTGCTAGAAAATAATGTTGCTGGAGAGTCAATATTCTCAGTCAGAGCAACAGACAACGATATGGGCGGAAATGCAGCTATAACATATCATATTGTAAGAGAAGGTGGTCAGAATGACGTCACGTCTTTCCTCAACGTCAACTCTGAAAACGGACACATCACTGCGCTAAAAAGTTTCGACTTTGAATCAGTGAAAACTTTCCAGTTCCACGTTGTGGCCTCAGACTCTGGAAGTCCACAGCTGAGCAGCAACGTGACAGTGAACGTGTTCATTCTGGATCAGAACGACAACGCTCCAGTCATCCTGTATCCAGTCAGCTCCAACGGCTCTGCTGAAGGTGTGGAGGAGATTCCCCGCAATGCCAACGCAGGACAAGTGGTGACTAAAGTCAGAGCCTATGACGCTGATATAGGATATAACGGCTGGTTACTCTTCTCACTGCAGGAAGTCACTGAGCACAGTCTCTTTGCTTTGGACCGCTATACAGGACAGATCAGAACACTTCGCTCATTCACAGAGACAGACGAGGCTGAGCACAAACTGCTTATACTGGTCAAAGACAATGGCAACGTCTCCCTCTCAGCTACAGCTACTGTCATTGTCAAAGTTGTGGAGCCCAAAGAGGCTTTTGCTGCCTCTGATGTCAAAAGTGCCACAAGCGATGATGAGGAGACTAATGTCACTTTTTATCTCATGATCACTTTGGGGAGTCAGAGACGAGAAAAATAGTAGTCGTAGTAGCACGACTAACGTTACGTCACGAGGTTTAGGTGTCTGATATGGAGGTTTATAGACGTTCTCTGGTTGATACTGCCGTGTGACACAGTGTCGTAGGTCATGTCTAGACCTCTGTTTGCGATGTACAATCACCCTGGGTCCTACTCATATCCTAGATGATATCAGGGGGGCAGCCATGCCAACACTCTAGTGCTCCCTGACAGGAGGAGACCATCCACTGAGGTAAGAGATGATGCCGGATGAGTCTGGCTGGTGTATGTAAGCCATGTTCTTACTTAATCCGGTTTTGGGATGCTTGATATAATGGACTTCATTCTATACTTCTGTAGTGATGTCCTCAACCTCCCTCTTCCTACCTTATGTTTGCAAGTCCATTCATATTTTTGTTTCGTGCAATAGCTCTTTTGGTGGATTTTCACGAAGTTTAGTTCAGAAACGCTTTCCGTGGTGCTGAAGTGTACTGACTTTGGTCAATCAAGCAGGAAGCTTTTTTTTGTTTGTTTGTTTGCTTGGTTTATCGAGCCCATTTGGGGCTTCTTTCAAATACATTATTGCCCAGTTTTCAAAGACATTAATTATTCGTTTTCTTCATATAGTCTTAAATATTGTCCTGATCATATGATATTAACCAAAAATGTACAGGTGCCATTTTTCCCCCCACGATGTTTTTCAAGCTAAATGTTGCATCTAGAAAAGAACGTCTGATTGTGCTTGCATGAATTACACTCCAGCACATAATTGGAAAAAATTGGTGAGTTATTGCTTTGTGCACAATTTGTGATAGATTTATTGATTCGTGCCTATGACGGAATTTTCTGTTTGCTGAAGTGAAATACCTACCCAATTCATCACTTATATTTACAAACTTTTAACCCCCCACCTACAAGTCTGATTGGTCTTTTTTTTGTTGTTGTTGTTGCTTTTTTTTTTTAACAAAGAGGGCTAACTGTGTCGCGGGAACATATATATAATCTGTTACGCTTTACTTAATGGCTATTTGGTGTTTTCTGCCACTCAAAGTGTAAATATTTTGAATAGTCGGTGTCGGGTTTGAGGGGCTCAGCTGGATCTGTCGTTGTGGTCAAAGCGCATGGTGGCAGTAAACAACCAGAAATGCGCACCACACTGGTTCATCATTTTAAAATCTGTGCGCCTGCCCCTGAAGCATTCAGGAGGACAGACCCCTCGCGTTCGGTCCGAGTTTTCTTTCTGAAGTCCCCTTACCCTCACGAATCCAGCTCATAGTGAGGCGCAGGTGCTTTTTCTCGTTTTGTCGAGCATTAATGCTGTCGGTGGACTTCTTTGTATTTTCTGGATTCATCCATCGTCGACAGACAATGGAGCGAAGCGGACAGTACCCATTACAACAATGGAGGAGATGTGCCTCCCTCTTTCTGGCTTTGAGTTTGATGTTCGTCGAGGCTTTGGGACAGATAAGGTATTCTATATCGGAGGAAATAAAAGAGGGTGCTTCTGTCGGAAATATAGCAAAAGATCTGGGATTAGACCCGACTATTCTAAAAGCGAGAGGCTTTCGCATTGTGTCTGGCTCAGCGGACTCTCTATTCGAAGTTAACCAGAATGATGGGATGTTATATGTCAGCCGCAATATTGACCGAGAGGAAATATGCCAGCGGACCAGCGTATGTTTAATAAACCTGAAAACTGTGCTTGAAAACCCACTGGAGATCCATTATGTTGCCGTGGAAGTATTGGACATAAACGATCACGCACCATCTTTCCCGGAGAACAACAAAAGGCTTGAGATTTCAGAGTCCACTCTTCCGGGAACAAAATTTCAGTTGCATGCTGCCCTTGATCCTGACGGGGGCTTGAATTCTGTTCAGCAGTATAAACTTAGCGCAAATCATAATTTTCGTCTGGAAGTGAAAGAACGCGGAAAAGATGGGAAAGTCCCAATTTTACAGATACAGAGCCCGTTAGACAGAGAGGCCCAGAGCAGCCATAAACTCATCCTCACGGCCCTGGATGGAGGTAAACCTCCGAAAACAGGGACCATGGAAATTCTAATAGATGTTTTAGATGTGAACGATAACGCNATCATCAGCATCATCGTGCTGATTGCAATGCAGTGCTCCAAATCCACAGACTATACCTCCAAATATCTGCAAGAGACTAACTATGACGGCACACTGTGTCACAGCATCCAGTACAGATCTGGAGACAAACGCTACATGTTAGTGGGACCCAGGATGAGTATAGGATCTACTATAGTCCCGGGCAGCCATGCCAACACACTAGTGCTCCCTGACAGGAGGAGACCATCCACTGAGGTAAGAATTCAATTTTAGAGGGCCTTTCATTTTCTCTCATCGCATTTCGTATTGCGAGAGGAGCTGAAGTGATATAGTACGGTCTGTATTATACCGAGTGTTTTTCTGGCCAGGGAATTTTGCATCGTTTGCGCAGGAAAAAAACGATGCACCTCTTTAGATGAAATTGTGAAGCATATCTTATTATCTGTGTTCCTTTATTAGCAAGCAATAGTTTACCTTGCTCTCAACTTTTTCTCCTGACTTGAGGAGGGTATGTAGGGAAGCAAGACCGTGTGTATCTCGAATGAGGTTTACTGTTCAGGATGTAAAGGATTTGCTGTTTTATGCCCTTTTTGGGATTTGTATTTTTTGGTCTATCAGGCCTAATGTAAGTGTTTCTCAGTAGCCCTGTTTACTGTGGAAAAGCTGCAGAATGTTCACTTCGGTTCTCTGACTACAGATGCTTCATACTCTCAACTTTACTGGAGTCATTTTTTACACCTAGGATGCTCCTAATGGATGTTCAGCAAGAAATGTTGAATCTGTCTCAGAAGGTTAAAGTAATGAAACCAAACAATTTCTGCCCTTGACTGGGACACGTGGGGAACTAGTATTTACAAAAATCCATCAAAAAAGAGTCACAGAGAAATATACCTATGCTGTAATAGACAATCACATTTAAAGTGGTATCACCTCTCATTGTACCTCATGCACAGGAAATAAGATAACACGTAATAGCAGAAGTGCCCCGGTGCGCACAGAACTAGCCATCCGTGGTGCTAAAATGCAATCACTTACTGTTCTGTATAGTCTTCATGATTGCACAAAAGGCCTAAAAGGAAGAAAAATGTGGATTCAACTTTCAGAAAAAAAGGTGGTTTCGAACCACTATCCATGGTGCTGAAAGACACTGGTTGTTGACCAGGAGGCTGAGCGCACAGCTCAACATAACCGCGTTCAAAGAGTGCAGTATTTGAAATTGAATTCAAGTGGCAGCTTGAACATTTACACTTTGAATTTGTTTATTGAACACCTTACCTCTCATTATATAATTTGTGTTTTGTGGAAACTCAATATAAAAAAAATGTCCGTTCCAGAATATGACGCGTCGTGTTGTCGTGTGATTTTACGCAGTTGGCTTAATTTTTGCTTCTGTTGTGATATCTTCAAGTGTTTCTTTAACGTGGCGTCCATAAATAAGCAATACATATGATGGCTTGTCTTAACTGCTTTATATTGTCCACTTGGTGTCACTGTTACATTCAAAAGAAAACGAAGACGTTGTCCCTCCCCTGCCAAAGCTTTTGTTTGACTCCTCACAGCAGATAACGCATTTTCTATGTGCTAACGAGTCATATGTGAATACTTGGTGTACGTTGAGTGCTCAGAATGCCAAAAGGGTCGGATGGAAACCTTTGATTTATATCTTACGGAAAAAAATCCATGAAGTGCATTACAGCGAGGATCAGGATGGCTAACGGAAGGCTACAATCGAGTGGCCGAGGCTGGTTTTATTTTTATTTTTCCGCCCTGCTGATCTTTGAAGAGCAGGCTCTGGCTGAATTGAGGTACTCTATTCCAGAAGAGGTGAAAGTAGGAACCCTTGTTGGAAACGTAGCTAAGGATCTTGGTTTGGACAAATCCTCTCTGATTGATCGACGGTTCCGTGTTGTGTCTGGATCTGATGACGCTTTTTTCGAGGTAAACCCGGACAATGGAGCCTTACAGATCAGTAAGAAAATCGACAGAGAGGAGCTGTGTGAGGGAAGTGGTGCATGCGTAATGGAGCTGAAAATCGTTGTTGAGAACCCTTTGGAAATTCACTATGTGGTTGTTGAAATTACTGATGTAAATGATCACGCTCCAACTTTCCCTGAAAAAGAACAGAGATTTGAAATCGCCGAACATGCATCTCCGGGAACACGGTTTGAGCTGCACGCGGCCCGTGATCCTGATGCAGCAAGTAACTCAGTCCGTACATACACACTTACAGCAAATGAGCACTTTGAAATAGAAATGAGTCAAAGCGATGAGGATAAGTCACCTTTCTTGGTCCTTAAGAAACCATTAGACAGAGAACAAAAGAATACACACTTACTCATTGTTACAGCAGCCGATGGAGGAAAACCACTGAGGTCAGGGACTCTAAATGTTTCTATTGTAGTTCTTGATATAAATGATAACCGTCCAATGTTTAGTCAGGATACTTATCACGTAGATATTCGTGAAAACGCTCCAGTTGGTACCACTGTAACAAAAATAAATGCTGTAGATCCAGATGAAGGGATGAATGGAGAAATAGAGTACAGACTGAGCAAAACATTAACACGTAAAGTCTATGAGGTTTTTGAACTAGACAGTTTAAGTGGACAAATTAAGCTGAAAGGAGAGCTAGATTTTGAGGAATCAGAAATTTACAAACTGGATATTCAAGCCTCCGACAAAGGAACACCTCCGTTATCAGGTAGATGTCGAGTCATTATAAAGGTAAAGGACGTTAACGATAATCCTCCAGGAATAGAAGCCACATCACTGTCAAATACAGTACCTGAAGACTCAAAACCTGGGACAGTTATCGCGCTTATAGGTGTCAGGGATAAAGACTCTGGTGTGAATGGCAAAGTTATAACAACCTTAAGTAACGATGTCCCTTTCGAACTGAGACCTTCTTATAAAGACAATACTTACTCAGTTGTAACAAGAGAACCACTTGATAAAGAGCAGGTGTCTCATTATGAAATCACAATCAAAGCCACAGACTGTGGTGATCCTCCTTTATCGACTTTTAAAACTCTCAACATTCAGATATCAGATGTGAATGACAACAGTCCACATTTTGAACAAAACCCATTACAGTTTTATCTGATGGAAAATAATGTTGCTGGGGAGTCAATATTCTCTGTGAGAGCAACAGACAACGATGTGGGAGAAAATGCAGCTATAACATATCATATTGTGAGAGAAGGGAGTCAGAATGACGTCACATCTTTCCTGAACGTCAACTCTGAAAACGGACACATCACTGCGCTGAAAAGTTTCGACTTTGAATCAGTGAAAACTTTCCAGTTCCACGTTGTGGCCTCAGACTCTGGAAGTCCACAACTGAGCAGCAACGTGACAGTGAACGTGTTCATTCTGGATCAGAACGACAACGCTCCAGTCATCCTGTATCCAGTCAGCTCCAACGGCTCTGCTGAAGGTGTGGAGGAGATTCCCCGCAATGCCAACGCAGGACAAGTGGTGACTAAAGTCAGAGCCTATGACGCTGATATAGGATATAACGGCTGGTTACTCTTCTCACTGCAGGAAGTCACTGAGCACAGTCTCTTTGCTTTGGACCGCTATACAGGACAGATCAGAACACTTCGCTCATTCACAGAGACAGACGAGGCTGAGCACAAACTGCTCATTCTGGTCAAAGACAATGGCAACGTCTCCCTCTCAGCTACAGCTACTGTCATCGTCAAAGTGGTGGAGCCCAAAGAGGCTTTTGCTGCCTCTGATGTCAAAAGTGCCACAAACGATGATGAGGAGACTAATGTCACTTTTTATCTCATGGTCACTTTGGCCTCAGTCTCTGCTCTTTTTATCATCAGCATCATCGTGCTGATTGCAATGCAGTGCTCCAAATCCAGTCTGATATGGAGGTTTATAGACGTTCTCTGATTGATACTGCCGTGTGACACAGTGTCGTAGGTCATGTCTAGACCTCTGTTTGCGATGTTGTTAGTGGGACCCAGGATGAGTATAGGATCTACTATAGTCCCGGGCAGCCATGCCAACACACTAGTGCTCCCTGACAGGAGGAGACCATCCACTGAGGTAAGAGCTTTCAAAATGAATAAGTTAATAAATTAATAATATTATTAAATTTTTTAAATCCTTGAATCATATTTTTCAAATTTTCAATCTAACTCCACGTTTATTCTATCACAACTGCGCTTTATCCACCACTTGCAGCGGTCTGAAATTTCTGAAAGTTCATTTCTACTTGTTTCACGCTCCCAAGAAGTAAGGTTTTCGAAGATATCTTCGATCACCTTCATGTGGTCTTGTCATTCCGTGTATTTGCATCACTGAATCGTACCAAGTGTACCTTTTATGATGCTTTTCGTTGCAGTTTGTTTGAATATCAATACAGGCTGTATTCATTAAGCGTTCCAAGACAGAAACCTGACGGGAAACGCTGTCCACGGTGCTGAAAGAAAGTTGTCTTTCGAGTTTTTGTTCAGGGCTTAATCTGGATTCCAACGGTGTATTCACAAAATACAAATTCTTGTTATTCTGATCATAGTCATCTTTAACAGGACAATCCATTTCATACCATGTGTAAACACAACGTGCGTTTGCCACTTTAGTAACTCATCTTAATCATGTGGTTAATTTTGAAATATCTGAAAGCCTAAGTCAGGTCTCCCGTAGATAGTTCATTTAGTATAAGAAGAAACTAATGCATTTCCGGCTTGGTACTTTATTTGTAACCTCAAGGTGTCAGTATAAGACTAGGAAAACCATGAAGCAATGTCCCTCCCCTCACAAAGCTTTTGTTTGCCCCATAAAAAGGAGAGGAGACACTTGGATCTAGTCGCGAACCGGTGGTACCGCGTTTGGCCATCTAAAAATGTGCTAAATACAATTGGTTTCGTGAAAGATCCAGCTTTTGTGTCCAAAAACGTTGCTTAATAACGATGAAGCTGGATAGCAAAGCTCGAGGGAAGCCGTGCTCCTGGTTTGTTTTACGCTTGTTTCTTCTGCTGTCTGTCGGAAAAGGGGTTTTGGGAGAAATACGCTACTCTGTTCCTGAGGAGGTGAAAGAAGGAACTGTTGTTGGAAATGTTGCAAAGGATCTTGGACTGGATATCAGCTCTTTGGTTGACCGACGGTTCCGTGTTGTTTCTGAATCTAAGGATTCGTTTTTTGAGGTAAACCGGGACAATGGAGCTCTATATGTCCACAAGAAAATCGACAGAGAGGAGCTGTGTCAGGAGGGAAGCGGGGCCTGCATACTGGAGCGAAAAATTTTAGTGGAAAATCCTCTGGAAATACATTATGTCGTCATCGAAGTTTCTGATGTAAATGACCATGCTCCTAGTTTTCCAGAAAGAGGGCAGATAATCGAAGTATTTGAGCATACAATGCCAGGTAGGCGATTCCAGCTTCATGCTGCTCGTGATCCTGATGCTGGAGTTAACTCTGTTCGAACATACACCATAACATCCAATGAACATTTTGAAGTAGACATCCGACAGAGTGACGAGGATAAAATACCATTTTTAGTGTTGAAGAAATCTTTAGACAGAGAACAGAAGGACAAACACACGCTGCTGCTCACAGCTACAGATGGAGGTAAACCTCAGAAATCAGGCACATTAAATGTAACTATTATTGTTCTTGACACCAACGACAACCGTCCAATGTTCAGCCAAGAGGTTTATCAAATTGAAATACAAGAAAATGTTGTAGCTGATACCTTAGTTTTTAGAATTAATGCAACTGATCCTGATGAAGGCTACAATGGATTAGTTGAATATAGCCTAGTTAAAACCCTGAAGAAAAAAGTGTATGACCTTTTTGAATTGAACAAATTAACAGGAGAAATAAGAGTCAAAGGAGCTATTGACTATGAGGAAAACGACGTTTATAAACTTGATATTGAGGCATCAGACAAAGGAACACCTCCATTAACAGGTGAGTGTCGAGTCATCATAAAAATAAAGGATGTTAACGATAATCCACCTGAAATAGAAATTACATCGCTGTCAAATACAGTGAGTGAAGACTCAAAACCTGGAACGATTGTTTCTTTGATTGAAGTGAAAGACAAAGACTCTGGTGTAAATGGAAAAATAATTGTAAGCATGACCGTCGAAGTCCCTTTTGAACTCAAACCCTCCTATAAAGAAAACACTTACTCTATAGTAACTAAAGGAATTTTAGATCGAGAGCAGGTGTCTCATTATGAAATCACAATCAAAGCCACAGACTGTGGTGATCCTCCTTTGTCGACTTTTAAAACTCTCAACATTCAAATATCAGATGTGAATGACAACAGTCCACATTTTGAACAAAACCCATTACAGTTTTATCTGATGGAAAATAATGTTGCTGGGGAGTCAATATTCTCTGTGAGAGCAACAGACAACGATGTGGGAGAAAATGCAGCAATAACATATCATATTGTGAGAGAAGGAAGTCAGAATGACGTCACATCTTTCCTCAACGTCAACTCTGAAAATGGACACATCACCGCGCTGAAAAGTTTCGACTTTGAATCAGTGAAAACTTTCCAGTTCCACGTTGTGGCCTCAGACTCTGGAAGTCCACAACTGAGCAGCAACGTGACAGTGAACGTGTTCATTCTGGATCAGAACGACAACGCTCCAGTCATCCTGTATCCAGTCAGCTCCAACGGCTCTGCTGAAGGTGTGGAGGAGATTCCCCGCAATGCCAACGCAGGACAAGTGGTGACTAAAGTCAGAGCCTATGACGCTGATATAGGATATAACGGCTGGTTACTCTTCTCACTGCAGGAAGTCACTGAGCACAGTCTCTTTGC
>RPOG01001978.1:81215-100547 GCA_008086565.1 Thalassoma bifasciatum
GGCTGGTTACTCTTCTCACTGCAGGAAGTCACTGAGCACAGTCTCTTTGCTTTGGACCGCTATACAGGACAGATCAGAACACTTCGCTCATTCACAGAGACAGACGAGGCTGAGCACAAACTGCTCATACTGGTCAAAGACAATGGCAACGTCTCCCTCTCAGCTACAGCTACTGTCATTGTCAAAGTGGTGGAGCCCAAAGAGGCTTTTGCTGCCTCTGATGTCAAAAGTGCCACAAACGACGATGAGGAGACTAATGTCACTTTTTATCTCATGGTCACTTTGGCCTCAGTCTCTGCTCTTTTTATCATCAGCATCATCGTGCTGATTGCAATGCAATGCTCCAAATCCACAGACTATACCTCCAAATATCTGCAAGAGACTAACTATGACGGCACACTGTGTCACAGCATCCAGTACAGATCTGGAGACAAACGCTACATGTTAGTGGGACCTAGGATGAGTATAGGATCTACTATAGTCCCGGGCAGCCATGCCAACACACTAGTGCTCCCTGACAGGAGGAGGCCATCCACTGAGGTAAGAGCATTGTATTGCAACCTTGAGCTCTATGGCTTTTTCTTCAGTAAGCAAATTTTCATCTCTCTCTCCCCCCTTTTCTCCTTTTAAAATACCGATGTATTCATCATGAGACTTTGTTTTTCAGTTTGTCTCATTTAATCCTTCAGTATATATACATCCCTGGGTCCATGAGTGATTCAAGCTGTTTTCGGTCAGAACTGACTTTGAAAAGACCCAGAAGGTTAAGGTAATAGAATGGAGTTCGATGGATGTTTTTAGTGTATGTCAACCTGCCACATGACATTTAGAAGCAGAGTTTTGTTTACAGTCGGTTTGTTAGTTGTGATACGTGGATGAGGTGTTCTTTTTGCAAAAAAGAAATTCATTCATTATCTAAAATTTGATTAAGTACAAAAGTTCAAATCATTTTCTTCAGGGTACGTGAGACACGTTGAAAAGGAGACTGTTCTGCTCTGTATCGCTCTCCATGGTGCTGAAGTGCACCGACATGCTTTTGTTGTAATGCAACCAGATAAGGAACATGCAGTACAAAAGAAATCCCCTGGTTAAAATAGTTTTCTCTCACTTTTCCAATGACAGGAACCCCTGCAGCAGGTCGTTAATGCGCATTATCAAAGTGTCATAAATAGTTTCTGTTTCTAAGGGCCGAAATTTGCGCTCATGTGCTGCCTGCCTTATTTATTCTAATGTAATACAAAAGTGAATGTCTTTACACACAACCCAACGATGTTTATTTGGGACAACCTTGCCTAGCTTGTGCCTGAGAAAGAAGATAAATGATTCTGTTTATTATTATTATTATTATTATTATCATTATTATTATTATTATTATTATTATTATTATTATTATTATTATTATTATTATTATTATCATTGTTGTTGTTATTTTTATTGTTATTGTTATTATCATTATCTATTCAAAAGACTGTGTGCTGCTTCGTTTGAGGTCAAAAATTAAACATATGTTGACTTTACATAAAACAGAGCATTGCAATGTGAATCCCGACCAAATGGTGTCAGTATTATAACAAATAATCCTTCGACGTGCTTTCGTCATAGCCAACAAATCCATCCTCTTCTTCTCAAACCATTACAGCAGATCCTTTTGCGTGGAGACAGTTGAATCCTGAATCAAGCCTCAATAAAGTCGAACAACCGGTGGCGAAATGTTTGGATCATAACAACAAATGTGACGGAAAGGATATACATACGATTTCGAGCTTGACTCTCTTCGGGTGTTTTTGATTTCGAGGGTTTAATTTTCAGATCATGGAACAAAGACGCCAGGCACGGACAGAGCGCAGGAGGTTGGTTACTTGCATCATGGTTTTTGTTATGTTTTGGAGCAGAGCCTCGGGACAATTCCGCTATTCTATATCTGAGGAAGTGAGCGAAGGAACTGTGGTTGGAAATATTGCGAAGGATTTAGGTCTTGACAGAAGCACGCTGAGAGAAAGGGGGTATCGTATTGTCTACGGCACAGCAGAGCCTCCTTTTCGAGTCAATCAGGATAACGGTATCTTGTATGTGAATGGAAAGATTGACAGAGAGGAAGTGTGCGACCGAAGCAAGGTTTGTGTTATCGACTTAAAAACTGTGCTAGAAAACCCACTGGAGGTCCACTATGTAGCAGTGGAGATTCTGGATGTAAACGACCATGCACCGAGCTTCACCGAAAATCAAACGCTGTTAGAAATTTATGAATCAGCCCTATCTGGTGCAAGGTTTCAATTAAAAGGTGCGCGTGATGCTGACAGTGGCCCTTTCTCCGTACAGCAGTATAAGTTGAGCCACAACGAACACTTTCGTTTGGAGGTAAAAGATCGTGGTGAGGACCGTAAGACCCCGAGTTTAGTTCTCCAAAAGCCACTTGACAGAGAATCTGCAAAAACCCACGAGTTACTCCTGACGGCCTTTGATGGAGGTAAACCTCCGAGGTCCGGAAACATGACTATCATCGTTGATGTTTTGGATGTCAATGACAATCCCCCTGTCTTCACCCAGGAGTCCTATACCGTGCATTTGAGAGAAAACTCTCCTCTTGGTACAACTGTTATTCAAGTTAATGCCACTGATTTGGATGAAGGCTCAAATGGTGAAGTTATATATTCATTTGGCAATGACGTAGATGTGAGAGCACGCTCACGTTTTGATTTAAATCCAACGACTGGAGTTATAACTGTTTCAGGAGAAATAGACTTCGAAGAATGTGGCAGATACGAAATAGACATCCAGGCATCTGACAAAGCTGTAGCTGCTCTTGCAACAGACAAAAGTGTTATCATACATATAACTGATGTGAACGACAATGCTCCTGAGATTGAAGTGACATCTTTTTCGCATGCACTTCCTGAAGATTCAAAACCAGGAACCACTGTGGCTTTAATCAGTGTCAAAGATTCAGATTCTGGTCTCAACGGAAAAGTTATGTGCTACCTGAGTGAAGATCTGCCTTTTACACTCACGCCCTCTTTACAAAGCAACATGTATTCATTAGTCACGAAGTCGCTTTTAGATCGTGAACAGCAAAACCAATATTATGTTACAATAACAGGAAAGGATGCAGGTGAACCATCTCTATCATCGAATAAAACGATTAAAATAAAAGTGACGGATGTAAATGACAACAGTCCAGTTTTCTCTCAAAGCCCTTATACTTTCTACATATCAGAGAATAATAGCCCAGGGGCGTCTATTCTATCAGTATCTGCCCTCGATAATGATGAGGGAAGCAATGCTCTTATCTCGTATCATATATTAAGGGTAAGGGAGGGCGAGAAATCTCTTGTCTCATTTTTAAACATAAACTCTGAAACTGGAGATATTTTGGCATTGAAAAGTTTCGACTTTGAAACAGTGAAAACTTTCCAGTTCCACGTTGTGGCCTCAGACTCCGGAAGTCCACAACTGAGCAGCAACGTGACAGTGAACGTGTTCATTCTGGATCAGAACGACAACGCTCCAGTCATCCTGTATCCAGTCAGCTCCAACGGCTCTGCTGAAGGTGTGGAGGAGATTCCCCGCAATGCCAACGCAGGACAAGTGGTGACTAAAGTCAGAGCCTATGACGCTGATATAGGATATAACGGCTGGTTACTCTTCTCACTGCAGGAAGTCACTGAGCACAGTCTCTTTGCTTTGGACCGCTATACAGGACAGATCAGAACACTTCGCTCATTCACAGAGACAGACGAGGCTGAGCACAAACTGCTCATACTGGTCAAAGACAATGGCAACGTCTCCCTCTCAGCTACAGCTACTGTCATTGTCAAAGTGGTGGAGCCCAAAGAGGCTTTTGCTGCCTCTGATGTCAAAAGTGCCACAAACGATGATGAGGAGACTAATGTCACTTTTTATCTCATGATCACTTTGGCCTCAGTCTCTGCTCTTTTTATCATCAGCATCATCGTGCTGATTGCAATGCAGTGCTCCAAATCCACAGACTATACCTCCAAATATCTGCAAGAGACTAACTATGACGGCACACTGTGTCACAGCATCCAGTACAGATCTGGAGACAAACGCTACATGTTAGTGGGACCCAGGATGAGTATAGGATCTACTATAGTCCCGGGCAGCCATGCCAACACACTAGTGCTCCCTGACAGGAGGAGACCATCCACTGAGGTAAGACAATGTCACGATATACAATTGGGCTACTATTTTCTATTTATCTACCAGCACCACATCATATTTGTTCTCGTTAAATTTTGCAAGAAAAATTAAAATGAAACAAATAAAAACAAATAACAGAACTCCTTTTTTTGACAGATGTGAAGTTATATGAAGTTTATATATTAAATTGACTGTAATGCTGTGCCTTAATATGGGTCAGAGTCTGGTTACTGCTTTGCCTATTGTCGGTGAAAGAAACTTGATCATTTATTTGATACACAGTTAATTAATTTGTAGCAAAATGCCATTTTTACAACGTGCTTTTTTGGCTAGTTCATTCTTTTCTAACTGCTCAGTTTTTAAGTTGCTTTGGTTTTTTTGTTTGTTTGTGTACAGAAAACTAGTTGGCTGTTTATTTTGATCCTGCAATTCAGAATTTTATTTGGTAAAAAGGCAAAAATCTTTGTCATAAATAACTCTGGATTAAAAAAAACCAAAACAAAACAAAAAAAACTTCCGACTTAAATAATTAGTGAGCAGTCACTTCAGCAACACTCAAATTCACTCTATGGCTACTAATTACGATGGATGATAACTACACGATGATGCTGAAATAGAGACACATATAAGCAAAGTTGATACAACGCAATAGCTTCTTGTCAGTACAGGCTGGAGCATGGTAATATGTGACTGAAATTTGCAAATTCACAAAAACAAAAAGGCAGGGCACGAATACTTAAGGAGAGCTCCAGGTCAAAATATTTGTAACTGAAACTGCATTATTAAATGTTATTTATGGTATATGAAAAATATTTGAAAGAATTTAAATGGTGCGTCTTTAGAGAACAAAAACATATCAACTCCATAGACATGTACAACACCGATTCTATTCACAAACACACCTTTTTTTTCTCCTTTAGATAAAAAAAGTGTCTGCTCACGTAGTTTTACAGTTGTTGGCAGTGGTTGCTGTCCGTGGTGCTTAAATATCCGGTCTGCTGTTCTCCTCATTGTTGATTTGACGTGGCAGATGTTGTCCCTAATGCAGGTTCCACACAAAGATTAAACAAACATCGAATTACATAAATCAAGTGGTAGCATGTGATCCGACGAAACATCTAAGAATACGCTGTTTGATGCTATGATGAAACGAGGAATTTTCCCTCGCTTGTTTTCGCTGTGATATAATAACAAATGGTCTGTGAATCGCTCACAAACCTGCAGAAAGATCAACCTTCCAACAGCTGAACGACAAACATGACTTATCTGTTTTATCTGCAGTGAGGTGTTAGCTCGCGTGGTGTCAGTGCAATGCAAAAAGTCAGCAGCGCACGAGCTTGTCGTGTCGTCACTGAGCAAAGGTTCCTCCTCCTGATATCATTCTCGGTTCAAAGCTAGCAGAGCATCTCCTGTGCACCCGGCCGCCTTTGTTACCCTTCTGGATGCAACTATTTCTTGTCCATACGAAGACTGTGGATACTGTCATTAGAGAAAGTGTTGGATTCAGTCTTTATGAAACGAAGTTGCTGATCTTGTGATGGATTACTGACGTATTGTGGTTTCACAATGGAACAAAGAGGATACAAGGCTCGATGGGCGCGAGGATATGTGCTCGTCTGCGTGATTGTTGTGCTTCTGTGGCGCGCGGCTTCTGCCGAAATACGATATTCAATCTCTGAGGAAGTAAATGAAGGAACTGTTGTTGGAAATATAGCGAAGGACCTCGGATTGGATAAGGGTGCGCTCAAAGAAAGAAAATATCGGATTGTTTCGAGCAATGAAGATCCTCTTTTCCATGTCAATCAAAACGACGGCATCCTGTATGTGAGCAGGAAGATTAACAGAGAAGAGGTGTGCGCGTGGAGTAGCTCGTGCTTGATTAATCTGAAAACAGTGCTAGAAAACCCTCTGGAGGTTCATTATGTCGAGGTCGAGGTGCTGGATATAAATGATCACTCTCCTACCTTCCCAGAGAAGGAAGAAAGAATGGACATTTTTGAATCGGTTTTTCCTGGAGCAAGATTTCAGCTAAAACCAGCACGAGATCTAGACAGTGGTCAATTTTCTGTTCAGCAGTACAAACTTAGTAACAACGATCACTTTCGTTTGGAAGTGAAAGATAAAGGAGAAGACGGTAAAGTCCCTATTTTGGTTGTAACAAAAGCTTTAGACAGAGAAAAAGCCGTGAGTCAGTCTTTGTTACTAACAGCTCTGGATGGAGGGAAACCTCCGAAATCCGGTGAAATGCATATTTTAGTAAATGTATTGGACGTGAATGACAACGCACCTGTTTTCAATCAAGACATATATTCCGTGATGCTAAGTGAAAATGCTCCAATTGGTACATCTGTGATACAGGTGAACGCAACAGATTTAGATGAGGGCCTGAATGGGGAAGTGGTTTATTCATTTAGTAAGAGAATCAGTCAAAAAATACTGAATCTGTTCAACATGAACTCTCTAACTGGTGAAATAACCGTTAAAGGTGAATTAGATTTTGAGGAAAAAGAGAAGTATGAAATTGAAGTTGAAGCTTCAGATAAAGGTTCAGTTCCTCTAACAACTGAGAAAAGTGTCATTATAAAGATAGTTGATGTCAATGATAACGCACCTGAAATTGAAGTTACCTCATTTTCAAGCTCCATACCTGAAGACTCCAGACCTGGAACTACTGTTGCTCTTATCAGTGTCAATGACCTGGACTCTGGTCTCAATGGCAAAGTTATTTGTTCTATAAATGAGGATGTTCCTTTCATTTTGTCACCGTCCTTACGTGACAAAATGTATTCATTAGTAACCAAGACTCCTCTGGACAGAGAGAAACAGTCAAATTATTACCTGACAATAACTGCTAAAGACGCTGGTCAGCCTCCATCATCATCTGAAAAGACCATCAGTGTGGTGGTGTCAGACGTGAATGACAACAGTCCAGAGTTTTCACTCAGTCCTTATACTTTCTATGTGGCTGAAGCTAATGAGCCAGGCACCTCTGTGTTTTCTGTGAAGGCTTTTGATCGAGATGAGAATGACAATGCGCTAATTTCATACCATATCCTGAGAAATGGAGGGGAAGAAAACAAGATGGCTTCATTTTTAAACATCAACTCTGAAACTGGAGATATTTTGGCGTTGAAAAGTTTTGACTTTGAATCAGTGAAAACTTTCCAGTTTCACGTTGTGGCCTCAGACTCTGGAAGTCCACAACTGAGCAGCAACGTGACAGTGAACGTGTTCATTCTGGATCAGAACGACAACGCTCCAGTCATCCTGTATCCAGTCAGCTCCAACGGCTCTGCTGAAGGTGTGGAGGAGATTCCCCGCAATGCCAACGCAGGACAAGTGGTGACTAAAGTCAGAGCCTATGACGCTGATATAGGATATAACGGCTGGTTACTCTTCTCACTGCAGGAAGTCACTGAGCACAGTCTCTTTGCTTTGGACCGCTATACAGGACAGATCAGAACACTTCGCTCATTCACAGAGACAGACGAGGCTGAGCACAAACTGCTCATACTGGTCAAAGACAATGGCAACGTCTCCCTCTCAGCTACAGCTACTGTCATTGTCAAAGTTGTGGAGCCCAAAGAGGCTTTTGCTGCCTCTGATGTCAAAAGTGCCACAAACGATGATGAGGAGACTAATGTCAGTTTTTATCTCATGATCACTTTGGCCTCAGTCTCTGCTCTTTTTATCATCAGCATCATCGTGCTGATTGCAATGCAGTGCTCCAAATCCACAGACTACACCTCCAAATATCTGCAAGAGACTAACTATGACGGCACACTGTGTCACAGCATCCAGTACAGATCTGGAGACAAACGCTACATGTTAGTGGGACCCAGGATGAGTATAGGATCTACTATAGTCCCGGGCAGCCATGCCAACACACTAGTGCTCCCTGACAGGAGGAGGCCATCCACTGAGGTAAGACATGCTGTGTCTGTGCTGCCGGCAGTGGAAACATAGTTTAAGGGACCCTGTAGGCAAATTATGATTATTGTTTGCTCAAATTGGTTTTATCTCGAAGCGATACATTTGTTGTTTTAAAAAGAGCTATTTGTAAATGAGGACATCTTGCCTTCTTACTCCATTCACTTTTTATCAGTCAATAAATCCAATTTTCTTAGATCATATCTAAGTAAAGGAAATTGTGTGTGTTTTGTGAAAACATTGGCTTGTTTTTACTTTTTGATTTTCGCTTGTTTCATTGTTTTTTAATGGTGGTGTGTTTGGGGCTGAATTATGTTGCAGTCAGCAATGAATGGTTTTGCTGGACCAACCTTTGGAATTGCAAGTAAGATCATTTTCTCTTTCATGCAAGAGTCAGTGAACCTTATTGTGGTAAAACATGAACTTGTGATCAACTGAGAAAAATATATTTTTTGTTATTTCCCTTCAGTTTGGAAGCACCCCTTTTACTGTGCCTTCTTGATTGTGAGGTATAAGTCTCAGTTTGAAGATGCTGAAAAAAGGAATTTATTGGGAAAGTGATTCAAGGCAATAGCTGACTTTCTTTTTTAACCTGTTCAGATGAAAGAAAGGGTGCAATAAGAGCAAACAACTGCTAATGGCAATGTTGAAAAGCATCCCGAGTCCTGAGTCCACGTTTATATATGAACACAGTAGAAACCCGAAATATCTGTCATAGTAATGTATAATTTGGATAAATATATCAGTATCCCATTCAAAACGATTAGGGTATATCAATGATATACCGTCATGTTCACTTAACACAGGAGACATGATCGTCAAGATGTATTCCTTTGACTACTTGTTTTAAAAATGATTATTTAGTTTTTATTTACAGTACTTTTTTTCCTACTTCCAAACATAAAATCAAAACAATTAGTGTGCATGCGTATCTTAGATAAGATACATACTTTTGCGTGACAATGGTTTTTTTTGCCTGACACGGGCCTGTTGAATGACTAAAGTCATTAGTCGCTGTCCATGGTGCTGAAATCTCTGGTCTTGTCTCCTGTCCAGGGTGAACCTGTAACAAACACTAGCTGAGTCGGATGTGATTTTGGTGACTCAATTTGTGCTACTTTACAACAGACAAACGTTTGCAAAGCTTTTTAGAATCCTCTGAACTTTTTAAACGTGTTTTCCTGTCGTATCGTTCATGAACAAAATGTTTGTTTTCTTTTTCTGTTTTACTGAGAAGCACTGTTGTCATCCCCATCCCGTGCTTATGTGAACTGAGGTCTAAGATTCACAGTGCGAACCAAACATTTGCCATTTATCCTTTGAGCAACAAACTGTTCTGTTTTCTGCAGTGAAGTGTTTGCTCGCGTGGTGTCAGTGTAATGTAACAAGTCAGCAGTGCACGAGCTTGTTGTGTCATCGGTGAATAAAGGTTCCGCCTCCTGATAGCGCTCTCCATTCTGTGTCGGTACCATACCTCCGTGCTTGGTGTTGGCTTTGTTAACATCCTGATCTCCGTCATTACTGACTATAACGAGAGGGAGTCACTGTTAACAAAAGCTAAAGAGCTGGGTTCCGTTTTTGACATAAATAGATTTTGCTCTAAAATGGATAATTGATCATTGCGGGATTTACTATGGAACAAAGAGGATACAAGGCACGACGGGCGCGAGGATCTGTGCTCGGATGTGTGGTTATTGTGCTTTTGTGGAGCCTGGCCTCAGCGGAAATACGGTATTCAATCTCTGAGGAAGTAAACGAAGGAACTGTGGTTGGAAATGTAGCGAAAGACCTTGGATTAGATAAGAGCACATTGAAAGCCAGAAAGTATCGGATTGTTTCAACAGCGGATCCCTTTTTCCATGTGAACCAAAACGACGGCATCCTGTATGTGAACAGGAAGATTGACAGAGAAGAAGTGTGCGCACAGAGCAGTACATGCTTGATGAATTTAAAGTCAGTGTTAGAAAACCCGCTGGAGGTTCATTATGTCAGAGTGGAAGTGCTAGATATTAATGATCACTCTCCTGCTTTTCCAGAGAAGGAGAAAAGGTTGGAGATTTTTGAATCGGTCTTACCTGGGGCAAGATTTCAGCTGAAACCTGCACGAGATCTAGACAGTGGTCAATTTTCTGTCCAGCAATACAAACTTAGTAACAACGATCACTTTCGTTTGGAAGTGAAAGATAAAGGAGAGGACGGTAAAGTCCCTATTTTGGTTGTAATTAAATCTTTAGACAGAGAGAAAGCCGTAAGTCAGTCTTTGTTACTAACAGCTCTGGATGGAGGTAAACCTCCGAAATCAGGTGAAATGAATATTTTAGTAAATGTACTGGACGTGAATGACAACGCACCTGTTTTCAATCAAGACATATATTCCGTGATGCTAAGTGAAAATGCTCCAATGAGTACATCTGTGATACAGGTGAACGCAACAGATTTAGATGAGGGCCTGAATGGGGAAGTGGTTTATTCATTTAGTAAGAGTATCAATCAAAAAACACTGAATCTGTTCAACATGAACTCTCTGACTGGTGAAATAACCGTTAAAGGTGAAATAGATTTTGAGGAAAAGGAGAAGTATGAAATTGAAGTTGAAGCTTCAGATAAAGGTCCAGTTCCTCTAACTACAGAGAAAAGTGTTATAATAAAGATAATTGATGTCAATGATAACGCACCTGAGATTGAAGTTACATCATTTTCAAGCTCCATACCTGAAGACTCCAGACCTGGAACTACTGTTGCTCTTATCAGTGTCAATGACCTGGACTCTGGTCTCAATGGAAAAGTTATTTGTTCTATAAATGAGGATGTTCCTTTCACTTTGTCACCATCCTTACAAGACAACATGTATTCATTAGTAACCAAGTCTCCTCTGGACAGAGAGAAAAAGTCACATTATGACCTGACAATAACTGCTAAAGACACTGGTCAGCCTCCATTATCATCTGAAAAGACCATCAGTGTGGTGGTGTCAGATGTGAATGACAACAGTCCAGAGTTTTCACTCAGTCCTTATACTTTCTATGTGACTGAAGCTAACGAGCCAGGCACCTCTGTGTTTTCTGTGAAGGCTTTTGATCGAGATGAGAATGACAATGCGCTAATTTCATACCATATCCTGAGAAATGGAGGGGAAGAAAACAAGATGGCTTCATTTTTAAACATCAACTCTGAAACTGGAGATATTTTGGCACTGAAAAGTTTTGACTTTGAATCAGTGAAATCTTTCCAGTTCCACGTTGTGGCCTCAGACTCTGGAAGTCCACAACTGAGCAGCAACGTGACAGTGAACGTGTTCATTCTGGATCAGAACGACAACGCTCCAGTCATCCTGTATCCAGTCAGCTCCAACGGCTCTGCTGAAGGTGTGGAGGAGATTCCCCGCAATGCCAACGCAGGACAAGTGGTGACTAAAGTCAGAGCCTATGACGCTGATATAGGATATAACGGCTGGTTACTCTTCTCACTGCAGGAAGTCACTGAGCACAGTCTGTTTGCTTTGGACCGCTATACAGGACAGATCAGAACACTTCGCTCATTCACAGAGACAGATGAGGCTGAGCACAAACTGCTCATACTGGTCAAAGACAATGGCAACGTCTCCCTCTCAGCTACAGCTACTGTCATTGTCAAAGTTGTGGAGCCCAAAGAGGCTTTTGCTGCCTCTGATGTCAAAAGTGCCACAAACGATGATGAGGAGACTAATGTCACTTTTTATCTCATGATCACTTTGGCCTCAGTCTCTGCTCTTTTTATCATCAGCATCATCGTGCTGATTGCAATGCAGTGCTCCAAATCCACAGACTACACCTCCAAATATCTGCAAGAGACTAACTATGACGGCACACTGTGTCACAGCATCCAGTACAGATCTGGAGACAAACGCTACATGTTAGTGGGACCCAGGATGAGTATAGGATCTACTATAGTCCCGGGCAGCCATGCCAACACACTAGTGCTCCCTGACAGGAGGAGGCCATCCACTGAGGTAAGAGATGTACTGTGTTTGTATCTTGCTTAGGAAAACATGCCTACAGGGACACGGTGTTGAAGAGTACTTTCTAATACAACCCATGTGGGCATATTTGTTGTTCAGCTTTCACTACATGACCTTTATGTACCCTTTTATTTCATTTTTCCCCCAGTGGAGAGCAAAGGTCATATTTATCATAGTTCTTTTGTCAGTTTATCATAACCTTGTGGCATAAACTTGCAACCATGGCCAATAATTAGGAAGCATAAAATGTAAATGTATTGTTTGGATGCACTGTTCAGGTCCTGATTGATTACAGAATGTGAATTTTCATGGGTCTATCTTTATTAATCAATTCTTGAATCAGTGTTTCGGTATAATGACAAGAATATGACTTAAATAAGTTGTCTGAAAACTATGAGCTGTTTGTTGTCTATTTGACTCTTTTGCTTCCATCCATGGTGTTTCACGCAGCTCTCCTGCTGTGATTTCATGGTAGCTTTGAAGAGTTTGGCTGTTATTTTATTCGATATCATGGTTGACATGTTTCATTTTTTTACCTATTATAAAGCTCATCATAATTGTTATGGTTTTTGCATTGAAAGTCAAGTTGTCTCTTATATTTTAGTTCAGTAACTTCCAACATTACTACATGGAAATTAATTCATGTCTTCAGGAAAAATAAACTCACATTGAAATTTTTAAAAAAAGGTAATAATTGAGTATCGAATGGCTTGTTCTTGATGATATGAGGCTGTAACAGTTTTAAAGATGGCTACAACAGTAGGAAACCATTGATAGAAATGTGTAAAATAATTAACATCAACATCGGTTTGGTTTTCTTTAGCACTGGTGCTGGATAAAAATTGGTACACTTACTGTATAGTGATAACTTAAAATTTAAGTTTCTCTATGAGTGTACTTTTAGGACTTAAAGGTAATACAATTCGGATTAACAATCTAAGAGCATCATGAAAAAGATACAGATAGTCAATACATATATTCAGTCATTTCCAGCCTTTAAAATTTTGCCCCTTCGTTTATATGTGCTGATTTTTAAGTGTACACTCGCAATAATTTGATAGCAGGTGTATTTGGAGTCATTTGTTGTTGCTTTTGCTTTTAAGTTAGGGCACACTTTATTTTGTAATAACGAAGGGCAGTTGAATGACTGTAGGCATAAAGGGGAAAAAACAGTTTGTAAAAGTCGGACAACGTTAGTAACTAGGCTAGAAAAAGTGGCTGTCACTTAGTCGCTGTCTGTGGTGCTGAAATGTTAGGTCTCGTTTTTCGATTTATAGTGAAAGACACGAAACACTTCGCTTAGAGCACATGTGACTGTGAAGATATGATCAATAGAGCTTTATCAGATCACACCCAGTTGCTTGCAAATGCTCTCGTACATTATTTCAATGTTGGGTTCTTGAGGACGTTTTCAGTTCTGAATCTTTAAAGAAACTCTTTTGGCTTCTTCTATCACGATGTTGCACTGGACCAGTTACGTTTTTTCCCTGTGACTTGATTATGTTTGCACTAAGATTCAGAAAACCTACTTTTAATTTACTTTTTGTTTCTTAAGTCTTCGGGTTGTCTGCAGTGAGGTGTGAGCTCGCGCGGTGTCAGTGTAATGTAACAAATCAGCCTTGCACGAGCTTGTTGTGTCGTCACGAAAGTTCCGCCTCCTGACTTCATCCTCGCTTCAACGACAGAAGAAGAGCATCTCAGTGCTCACTGTTACCTTTGTTAAAAACTCGTATGTCATCATAACTGACGATGTAAGAAGAGAGACGTTATTCACAAACGCGAAGGGCAGCGTTCAGACTTTGACACGACTTTTTTTTCGTGGATTGTTGAGGATCGGGCTTGAACCATGGAACAAAGACGCTGTAAGCCAGGAAGGGCGCTATGTTCCTTCGGATGTGTGGTCATTGTGCTTTTGTGGAGCGTGGCTTCTGCCGAGATACGGTATTCAGTCTCTGAAGAAGTAAACGAAGGAACTGTTGTTGGAAATATAGCGAAGGACCTTGGTTTGGATAGGAGCACATTGAAAGACAGGAAGTATCGGATTGTTTCTAGTAATGAAGATCCTCCTTTCCGTGTTAACCAAAACGACGGCATCCTGTATGTGAGCAAAAAGATTGACAGAGAAGAAGCTTGCGCACAAAGCAGTACATGTTTGATAAATCTGAAAACAGTGTTGGAAAATCCGCTGGAGGTTCATTATGTGGAGGTAGAAGTGCTGGATATTAATGACCATCCACCTACATTCCTAGAAAAGGAGAAACGGTTGGAGGTCTCGGAGTCGGTTTTACCCGGAGCCAGATTTCAACTGAAACCCGCACGGGATGTAGACAGTGGTCATTTTTCTGTTCAGCAGTATAAACTGAGCAACAACGATCACTTCAGACTGGATGTTAAAAATAAGGGTAACGAGGGTAAAATACCTATTTTGGTTGTTCAAAAATCTTTAGATAGAGAAACTACGCGAAGCCACTCATTAGTTCTGACTGCAATTGATGGAGGTAAACCTCCGAAATCCGGCGAAATGAGTGTCATTGTAAATGTTTTAGACGTGAATGACAATGCGCCCGTTTTTGTACAAGATGTTTATTCTGCGAGGCTCCATGAAAACGCTCCAGTGGGTACAACAGTCATACAGGTAAACGCTACGGATGCAGACGAGGGTCAAAACAAAGATGTAGTTTATTCGTTCAGCAACAGTATAAATCAAAACGTACTAAATTTATTTCAGATTAATCCGATTACAGGCGAGATCACCGTTAAAGGACAAATTGATTATGAGGACAATGATGTGTATGAAATTGAGGTTGAGGCTTCTGATAAAGGTCCAGTTCCACTCACGACAGAGAAAAGTGTCATTATTAAGATAGTTGATGTCAATGATAATGCACCTGAGATTGAAGTTACATCATTTTCAAGCTCCATACCTGAAGACTCCAGACCTGGAACTACTGTTGCTCTTATCAGTGTCAATGACCTGGACTCTGGTCTCAATGGAAAAGTTATTTGTTCTATAAATGAGGATGTTCCTTTCACTTTGTCACCGTCCTTACGAGACAAAATGTATTCACTAGTCACCAAGACTCCTCTGGACAGAGAGAAACAGTCACATTATGACCTGACAATAACTGCTAAAGATGCTGGTCAGCCTCCATTATCATCTGAAAAGACCATCAGTGTGGTGGTGTCAGACGTGAATGACAACAGTCCAGAGTTTTCACTCAGTCCTTATACTTTCTATGTGACTGAAGCTAATGAGCCAGGCACCTCTGTGTTTTCTGTGAAGGCTTTTGATCGAGATGAGAATGACAATGCACTCATTTCATACCATATCCTGAGAGATGGGGGTGAAGAAAATAAGATGGCTTCATTTTTAAACATAAACTCTGAGACTGGAGATATTTTGGCGCTGAAAAGTTTTGACTTTGAATCAGTGAAAACTTTCCAGTTCCACGTTGTGGCCTCAGACTCTGGAAGTCCACAACTGAGCAGCAACGTGACAGTGAACGTGTTCATTCTGGATCAGAACGACAACGCTCCAGTCATCCTGTATCCAGTCAGCTCCAACGGCTCTGCTGAAGGTGTGGAGGAGATTCCCCGCAATGCCAACGCAGGACAAGTGGTGACTAAAGTCAGAGCNACGATGATGAGGAGACTAATGTCACTTTTTATCTCATGATCACTTTGGCCTCAGTCTCTGCTCTTTTTATCATCAGCATCATCGTGCTGATTGCAATGCAGTGCTCCAAATCCACAGACTATACCTCCAAATATCTGCAAGAGACTAACTATGACGGCACACTGTGTCACAGCATCCAGTACAGATCTGGAGACAAACGCTACATGTTAGTGGGACCCAGGATGAGTATAGGATCTACTATAGTCCCGGGCAGCCATGCCAACACACTAGTGCTCCCTGACAGGAGGAGACCTTCCACTGAGGTAAGACATGTTCCCTCCGTGCTGCATGCTGTGGAAACATGCCTCCAGGGACACTGTGGCAAAGTGTTTTTTATAACAAAAAAAAAAGTCTGCTCACCTGTCATTTCCAATTTATGTACCTTTTTTTTTCCTTTCAGTATCATTTTATTCTCCACTGGAAAAGACATGTTGTTTATTCATCCTAGTGGTTTTCTCTTTCACCAAACTGTGTGGTATATGAAAAAGCATGTTCCCTCCACTTGCAGTCATTGCCAGCAATCACAAAGCGCAACATGTTACTATGCTGTAATGGTGGACTTTTCAGCACTAATTGAAATTTGAATAATGCATTCTTAGGGGTCTATCTTCATCAATAAATTCCCAAATCTGCATTTTGGATTAATTAAAAAGATATGACTTTTAAAAGTTGTGTGAAAATTGTGGGCTGGCTACTCGACTTGTTTGCCTAGTTCCATAGTGTTTTACATTTAATGTGGCTCTGGTGCTGTGATTTCATGGTAGCTTTGATACGGTTGGCTATTTTCTTCAATGTCATGATGTATTTATTTTTTTCTCTTTTGTTAAGCCAAGTGTTATTCGCATGGTTGGGCTTGGACCTTTGTTACATTAAAAGTACATTTATTTCTTATATTTCAGTTTAGTGACTCCCATCATACACACAGAGATTAATTTGTGTTGTCAGGAATAATACAGATACTTTGAATATTAAAGACAGGGCAATATTTGAGTGTCAAATGGCTTATTCTTGGTGACATAAGCCTTAAAAAGTTGTAAAGATGGCTGAAATAGCAGGAAAGATCTAGTAGAAATGTGGAAAGGATTTACATCAATACCATTCTTGCTTTCTTTAGTATTGTTTGGATTTATTTTAAAAAATGTAAATTTGTAGTGACAAAGTGAAATGAAAGTTGTTTTTTTTTAATCAGAGCACCATTGAGATTAAAAATCTAATACTACTTAGAGTTACCATCTTTGAGCATCATGTAAACGACACAGATAGTCAATACTTTTTCAGTCATTTCCAGTCTGTAAAATGTTTTCTCCTTGTTTATTAGTGTTGATTTCTTTATGCACACCAATAATAATGTGACAGCAGGTGCATCAAAGGTCAGTTGCTGTTGCTTTTGCTTGAGGTGATATCACATTTTTATTTAATACTGCTGAAGAACAGCCGCATGACTGCAGGCATAACGGAAAAGAACAAGAGTTTGTAAAAGTCGAAAACTTTCAGCAACTGAACCTCCGAAGTGGCTGTCACTTGGTCGCTGTCTGTGGTGCTGAAATTTTAGGTCTTGTTTTCAGATCATGGTAAAACACGAAACACTTCACCTGAATCTCAGGTTTTTGGTGAGTTTTGATCAATAAAGCCTCATCAGCTAACATCTAGTTGTTCGCAAATGCTCCTTTGAAGAAGTTTTCAGTTCTTACTTTTTGAGTAACTCTTCTTGCTTCTTCTGTCACTCAGGAACACTCAATTTCCCTGTGACTTGATTATGTTTGCACTAAGATTCAGAAAGCCTACTTTTTAATTCCTTTTTGTCTCTTAAGTCTTCGGGTTGTCTGCAGTGAGGTGTTAGATCGCGCGGTGTCAGTGTAATGTAACAAATCAGCCTTGCACGAGCTTGTTGTGTCGTCACGAAAGTTCCGCCTCCTGACTTCATCCTCGCTTCAACGACAGATGAAGAGCATCTCAGTGCTCACTGTTACCTTTGTTAAAAACTCGTATGTCATCATAACTGACGATGTAAGAAGAGAGACGTTATTCACAAACGCGAAGGGCAGCGTTCAGACTTTGACACGACTTTTTTTTCGTGGATTGTTGAGGATCGGGCTTGAACCATGGAACAAAGACGCTGTAAGCCAGGAAGGGCGCTATATTCCTTCGGATGTGTAGTTATTGTGCTTTTGTGGAGCGTGGCTTCTGCCGAGATACGGTATTCAATCTCTGAGGAAGTAAAGGAAGGAACTGTTGTTGGAAATATAGCGAAGGACCTTGGTTTGGATAGGAGCACATTGAAAGACAGGAAGTATCGGATCGTTTCGAGTAATGAAGATCCTCTTTTCCATGTGAACCAAAACGATGGCATCCTGTATGTGAGCCGAATGATTGACAGGGAAGAGGTGTGCGCGCAAAGCAGTACATGTTTGATAAATCTGAAAACAGTGTTGGAAAACCCACTGGAGGTTCATTATGTGGAGGTAGAAGTGCTGGATGTAAATGACCACTCTCCTACATTTCAAGAGGGAGAGAAAAGATTGGAGATTTTTGAATCGGTTTTACCCGGAACAAGATTTCAATTGAAACCCGCAAATGATCCAGACAGTGGTCATTTTTCTGTTCAGCAATATAAACTGAGCAACAACGATCACTTCAGACTGGATGTGAAGAAAAAGGGGAACGATGGTAAAATACCTATTTTGGTTGTTCAGAAATCTTTAGACAGAGAAACTGCACAAAGCATCTCATTAGTTCTGACTGCGATTGATGGAGGTAAACCTCCGAAATCTGGTGAAATGAATATTCTGGTAAATATTTTGGACGTGAACGATAATGCGCCTGTTTTCAATCAAGATGTTTATTCGGTGATGCTAAGTGAAAATGCTCCAATGGGTTCAACAGTCATACATCTAAATGCTACTGATTCAGACGAGGGTCCCAATGGGGAAGTGGTTTATTCGTTCAGCAACAGTATAAATCAAAAAATCCTCAATTTATTTCAGATAAACCTGAAAACAGGAGAGATCACCGTAAAAGGACAAATTGATTATGAGGACAATGATGTTTATGAAATTGAAGTTGAAGCTTCTGATAAAGGTTCAGTTCCTCTAACTACTGAGAAAAGTGTCATAATAAAGATAGTTGATGTCAATGATAACGCACCTGAGATTGAAGTTACATCATTTTCAAGCTCCATACCTGAAGACTCCAGACCTGGAACTACTGTTGCTCTTATCAGTGTCAATGACCTGGACTCTGGTCTCAATGGAAAAGTTATTTATTCCATAAATGAGGATGTTCCTTTCACTTTGTCACCGTCCTTACGAGACAGAATGTATTCACTAGTCACCAAGACTCCTCTGGACAGAGAGAAACAGTCACATTATGACCTGACAATAACTGCTAAAGATGCTGGTCAGCCTCCATTATCATCTGAAAAGACCATCAGTGTGGTGGTGTCAGACGTGAATGACAACAGTCCAGAGTTTTCACTCAGTCCTTATACTTTCTATGTGACTGAAGCTAATGAGCCAGGCACCTCTGTGTTTTCTGTGAAGGCTTTTGATCGAGATGAGAATGACAATGCACT
>RPOG01001979.1:0-114103 GCA_008086565.1 Thalassoma bifasciatum
TTTTTTTTTTACTTTTTAACTTTTTTCTACTTATTTATTTTCTGGAATTGATACAGATAGTTTGCACTTCTGGATCTCTGATAATGTGAAGTGTAGAGAGGTGTTGTTTGAAGTGAACTCTCTTCAGTTATGTTAATCTGAGAGGTATGTTTCCCAGACTAAGACAGCTGCCAGGAGGTAAGTGCGGAATACAACCCGTCTGGTTTAATTTGATGGAGCAAAAGTTGTTTATTTTGTAAGAACCTGCAGAGATTTGCTCAGACTCTTTTGTCTTAATCTGGGCTGGAACGCGTTTGAATCCCGATCCAACAGCGGCTGAGAGGTAAGCACTATTTAGCTACTTTAGTTGCTTTCACACAGAGCCAGCCAGACATCACCTCATCCAGAGCACAGATGGGTCTGTTTGAGCCAGGTGCTGAAAGCCCAGCGTCTGTTAGGCCGCTGTTGAGGAGGGAATAAAGGAGTACAGGAGGCTCGGCGCCCGCTGGAAGGCGCAGGTAGGAAAGCAACAGTCAGTTGGAGGAACAGGGCTGTGGATAGAGGAGGAGGAGGCGGAGGAGGAGGGAAAACACAGGCAGCCGTAGAGGAACAAGCTGAGCAGGTTGAGCTGGTTCCTGGCTCCAGGACACACATGCACCGTTTAACTGTTGAGTATTTATCACACACCGACGATTCTCTGTCGCTGACGTTGCCTTCATGGAAATGTCTCCACACTATCACATTGTAGCAGCGTGCAACGAATACAGCAGCACACGCAAAACTAGAGGACAACCATTGTCTTTGTGGGGCTCAAATATTCCTCTGACCTGATAATGAAATGTCAAATTTCGTCACATAATTAACCAACACTTAAATGCAGTATCTAATGAAAGGAGCACTTTATACATTAATTATCTTACTGTTCAGGAAGAGGAATTTCATGGCCTCTCAGAACAGAAAACCGTATTGACCAGAATATAAGACAACGGCCTTTTCCAGAGACATTTTTAAAAAAAAAAAGACTATCTGATGAGAAAATCTTGATTAATCACAAACAATATTTTCTTTGAAAATTGTAACAAAAAACCCCAAAGTGAAGCAACTGTTGTTTATAGCATGGTGTAATATCACAGTTCAGCTCATATTATAATGGAGAAAAACATAATAAGATATGATAGACTGTTTTCTTTTACAATTGTATCAAAAGTATCTAGTGCACTAAACAGTTGATGGGGAAAATGAATCAGTGTGTTACCTCTCTCATAGATCAGGTTTAAACCATTTTTTTTATTTAACAAATTTTATAGACCTCTATTATGTACCTTCTTTACATGCCAGGATGTCATTTCTGTCTCTGCATGGTTGCACGTTCAGAAATTCTCTTCTGCTTTCTGAATTGCGCACAGCAGAGTTCCGCCCCGATGCTTTAAGGCCCCTGATACAACATGTGAGTGCGGAGAGAGATGAGCACACGCCGTAAAGCGAATAAAGAGTTAGGAAAATAAAGGGAAACCAACACAAGAAAGGCAGAGTAAAAACTTTTTAAGTGTTCCCAGCCCCTTCCCCCTCCTCTATGCCATTTTGTATGTTAGCGTGTGCAGTGTATGAATGTTTTGTGGAGTGATGAGAGAAAGAGAGAGCTTTTCAAAGACAACCCCACCTTTTCAAAGGAGACTTCTCAGGAAAAACATCATCTTATATTCAGGACAATACGGTATTTCATGTGCCTGTCAAATGTCAGAAAAAAAGTTTAAAAGAAAGAAACTAAACCTGTTGATGGGAATAAGATGACATCATGGGAATTTACATTTGGCCTTAAGACTATAAGTGTGTTAGCAAAGCCTGTTTGAACAAATATGATCATTTAGGTGGAAAGGAGAGTCTGTTGCTTTAAGATCTAACGCAAAGTTCGCTTTAGTCAGGTGTGATGACACAAAGAAAACGCAGTTTCCCGTCTACTCAGATTTTTACATTTCAGGTGCCTGTTTTTGAAGAAACTTTTAGGCTGTTTGCTGGTCTCATTTTTATGAAACCTTCGATTAAATCTGCAACTTCTCTGCTTCCTTATGATAAAATCACAACAAAGTCCATTTTGGTGGATCGATGCTCAGACTGAAACTGAAACTCAGTGATAAAAGCTGTTTTGTAAGCTAGTATCTAAATTGGTCACTTTCACTCGTAAGTGCGTGATGTCTAATACCTGAAATTCCCTTCACTGATCAACTAGAAGTAAGACCTAATGGACATTCTTCCTATTTTACTGTTTCATTGAGTAAAAGTGCATTGTCTTTATTTAGGGAAGGAAAAAGTTTCTTCACGGTGTGACCGTTTTTTTTCCCTGTCATCACCTGACTCCCAGAATCACCCCAAGTGACACTTTCTCTCCACGTCGGCTCATGAGAACAGCTCAGAGACCACCACCACTCTCCTCTCCTCCCTCTCTCTGAACCACCTTCTTAAATCTCCTTGTCCCTGCTCCCATGTCTTTTGTACACCCCTCTCTCCACTAAGGGACTAATCCCACTCGGGACCGCCCACCGGTTGTGATGCTCCTCTTTTCTGATGTGTCTGAATGTGCTCCAGACTCAAGAGGAAGGTCACATGTTGGTCACGCACTCAGTTGAGTTTGTTTTTTCAGCCTCCAGCCCCCCCAACCACCCCCGACCCCACCCCCCTCTTTCGCCTTTTCCAAATAAGAGGTTTCATCTGGAGAGCTTTTATCTCGAGCGGAGGGCTGAGAGTTGACTTTCTTTCCGTATATTTGCCCTTTAACAATGGAGGAGAATCAGAATCTGTATTTATTAAGCTTTAGATTAAATAATAAGGAAGTAGTGGACGGTAAGAAGCGTCTGATTTACTGCAGAGGAGCTTCTTCTTTTCTTCGTTTGGTGTCTTTTTGCTCCTACTTTTCCCACCTTTAAATCTACAACACTTCTGCTCATCAGACCCCACCCTTTGCATGAATTCAGCTCAGGGACCACCCACATTACAACAACAGACCCCCCCTCCCCTCCTCCCTCTAATGACCTTTAATGTTATGTACCAAGCCTCCTGATCTGGATCTGTAGAGGGATCCTCCAGCTCTGGTGCTGATCACTTCTGAGTCCCCCCCTCCTTCAATCCCCATTCCCTGCTCAGCCCAGCCCCGCTCTGCTCTCCTCCTGCAGCTAAGCTTGTTTTTGCGACATAGCTCTGGAGCAATCAGCCTGACAAGGCCGGCCCACTTTTTTTCTTTTTTTTTTCCTCCTATTCCTCTCTCCAGCCCAGCCCCCTCCTCGCTTCTTTCAATATAAAACTCTTTTTTGCAGCATTTCTCTGCTTCTCTTTATTTTTTAAAATATATTTCAGTCTCTCCTGTTCCTCTTTCTATCTAAATTCTCTTTCCCTCCTCCACCTCCTCCTCTTCCCTTCTCTCTCTCTCCTCTCTCTCTCTCTCAGTAAATCAGCTTTCATAACGCTGTGCAGCACAGCCTTGTTTTGCGAGGCTCTGACGCTGACAGTATTCAGAGTCCGGGGCCGGTTTCCTGTTGCTATTCTGGGGCCCTTGCTTCCTGTGTGGACATGTCTTATTCAGATTCCAGGGCGCCTCTCTCTCACTCGCTCTCACCCTCCCCTCCCCTCTCTCCCTCCCTCCCTCTCTCAGCTCGTCTGTTTCTCTCCCCCGCTCCCTCTCGGCTCTCACCCGTTTTCTGCTCCTTCTATGTGGTTTCTAATTAATGTTCTTGAGAAATTTCAACCTGCAGACAGAAAGTGTTGTCTGACGTTTGCTTGTGTGAATTCTGCCTCAGCTCTGCTCAAACCCAGAGCCCTGTTTTTGCTCTTGTGAGCTCACACACACACACTCAGACACACACACACACACAGAGCACTCTCCCTCTCCCTTTTTCGCTCTCTCCGCTTGCTCACACACTCTCACACTCTCCCATGCCCCTCCCCTCTGCCTCCATTTCTGCTGGGCTGAGCTAGTTTTGCAGCACAAAGACTGTGGCTGACTGCAGCACTGTCTGTGCTCTCTCTCGCTCTCTCTCCCCCTCTCTCTCGCTCTCACTGGAACAAGCTGCTGAGCCTGGATGGATGAAACTGGCCTCACAATGAAATTAACCCTCACTCTATGAAATAACCTCCATATTATTCCTCTCCCCCCCTCCCTGCTTCATTCTGTGCTGCCTGCTTTGGTAGCGCCCTCTAGACACTCTCTGTATATGTGTGTGTGTGTGACAGAAGAGGGGAGGGGTGGGGGGCGCTGCTGCTCTGGAGAACAGGCAGACTGGCTGTAGGGGTCTGGAGCGCCCCTCCCTCTCACCCTGAGGCCCCTCCAGCCCCCCGCGCCCTCTGTATCCCAGCACCCCTCACCTCGGGCTGGGCAGCTGCCTGCCTCACTCGGGCATCTGTGCGCTGCCCTGGGACTCCCTGCTACTATTGTGATCTCTACAAAAGGCCCCCCATGCACACACCATCTCCCCATTATTCACAGCAATCAGACCCCCTCCTCCTCCACCCCACCCTCCACCCTTCATCCTGCTCCACACAGACTGCAGCAGTGTTTGTGTGTCTTCACACCCCCCCTTTTTTGTGTTCCCCCCACAGAGAAGCTCAATTAGGCAAATGTGGAGCGTTTAAAGAAGAACTCCCTCCTCATTGATTAAGATTCATTGTTGGCCTTCATTCTCTTTCACTCAGGAATGCTAAAGCAGAGCAGTATTGATCAGTGTCGGATGTATTTTTTATCCTTTGGCAGACTTGTTTTCTTGCCTCTCCTCTCTCTCATGTTGTACTTTTTTGTTATTATCCTCCCCACGTGGCTGCAGCTGATAAAGCAGCGATGTAATGGTGATCTCTGGAGAGCCTGAGGTAGCAGACAACGTGTCTGTGGCACCGATACTCCACATGAGATATCCAACCCCAGGAGGGAGCTCCCTGCTTCTTAAATGGCTTTAATAATAACTTTATTTATATAACACCTATCATGTATAAAATGCTACTCAAGGCGCTTTAAATGTAAAGCAAATTTTCTAAAAAAGCAAACAAAAATGGAGCAGTCTGAAAGAGATGACAGGGTTAAAAATGATGTAAAAATCTAATCAAATTTTACCAAAAACATTACGACAAGTGAAGGGAATAAAAGTTAAGGTACACTAAAAAAACTTGATAAAACAAGTCTGAAACACCATATCAAATCCTAATCAAAAGCTTTACAATAACAGTAAGTTTTTTACCCTCTCAATCCCAAAACCACAGAAAAGACTTTTATTTTGAAAGGAGCCTAAGAATATTTGGCGTAATAGTCAGATTCTCAAGGTTTCTGAGGGTACCTGAATGCATCCCGAGTGACATATCTCAGTCCCATTATCAGCAACATTCGCTGACAGAGTGAAAAGACAGGAGAATTTCAACATTGCCTTGATTTTCACGTTCTTTTTGAAAATTTGCAGGAAATTGAACGATTGCTTAATTCAAATTCTGAAAAAAAATTCCAAGTTTTTTTTCTTTTATCAGGCCCTGTTTGATGAACATACACCCTTCATTCACCCTTCAAAAATTCTTTGAATTTTTTATGAACCTATAGTGGTGTTGGACTCTATATTGCAGTGATAGTAAATGAGACCACAGTGAGTTGAACATCAAAATATTCAACCAATGTTTTTTCTGTATTTCTTTGGTGTGAAGGTACCTGAAAATGAGTTTTATACACTCATTATTTTTAAAACGTTTTAAAGAATAAAATCAGAGAAATCAATTTCTGTTTTCCTTTTTTGATGACAATTTATAGCTTTTAAATCCTGTCAGAGTGCATCAAGACATAATTAAGTTACATCAGCTTATAGAGATGTTTGTCTTGAATCTTTAGATGTGCAGGACTTGACTTTGTTGAGAAAAGTGAGACCACAGGGATAAAAATGTGACCGAAGGAAAAATCGACCAGAAACAGTTTGGGATCCTCAGGGTTAAAAACATCCAGAGAAGCAGCCAGTTCCACAGTTTTGGTGCATAAACCATAAAAACAGCTTCCCCACTTTGTTTGTGACAGACTTTGGGGACAAGTTAAAGATGGACTGTGGAGGAGCTCAGGACTTTCTGTGGCTTTTAGAAGTTCGGTGATGTAAGAAGTTGATTAACCATTCAGAGCTTGATAATTAAAAGGAATCTATTCTAAAACAATAACGACATGATAACGTTTGTTGATGGGGAATTAAACCACAACATTGAAACACGGTCACTTTTATTGGGGATGAGTTCCTCAGTGGTCAGAGGTGTGAGCTGCACCCATGGGTGTCTGAAAGTGGGGAGACTCTGTGTTCAGTCTGAGCTGAGTTGAGAGCCTGTAATGGCTGCTGCTGCTGCTGCTGCTGCTGTATGAGGCAGGGGCCTGCCTTGCTTCTCCTCCTTTCTCCACTTCTTCCCTCATAGTGGGATGGGAGTGCCCCCTTATGGTTGAGCTCAGCCCTGCAAACCTGGAGCTGGGGCTGTCTCTGCCTCTCTACAAGCCTTTGGCCAAGCTCCTGGCGGCTCCAGGATGCAGGTGAGACCATCGGAGAGGTCGGGGGAACTCACCTGAGCGTCTCCTCTCTCCCGTCTGCCGCCTGAAAGTCGTTTTCCTCTGAACGCCCGAAAGCCTGCGGATAGAAAAACGCTTTGATTGTCGTCTGCAGATTACGTGCTTCAGAGAAGTCGTGTTCAGAGGCTGAGAGCAGAGAGAAAGGAAAGAGAGACCCCTTTTTAAAAAGTGTGCAGAGAAATTTTCACTTGATCTCCAGCTTTAAAAGGAGAGAGATGACTTTTCCCATGACCCTGTTTGAGAAATCAAAAGCCCACTTCGCCCTGAATGAGTGAGCGGTAAAAGCGCAGCGCTGAAGTGTTCTCGCTGATGAGCTCCACGGCGTATAAACACAAACACGAGGGAAGACAGTGGAGAAGTTTGGAGGTTTGTCCACTCTCTATATGTCTCGGAGGGCTCCTTCCTCTCAGAGCTGTAATTAAAGCAAGGGGGGGTAAAGTGAGGGAGGGGGGAGGAAGAGCGCTTTGGTGCGTCTGCGTTTCCTGTAACAATGACAGGCTGCTTCTTTTGTAGTAGCTGACTGCACTGTGACCCTGCCAGGCTCACAGGGAGGCCGCCAGAGAGAGAGAGAGAGAGGGATGGCAGCAACAGGGGGGAGGGAGAGAAAGAGAGGGAGGGAGCCTGTGTCGACTCCAATGTGTCAAACACGTGCATCACAGTAACCATGGCAGCCCTTGAGATGCAGCCATTCCTCCTCCTCCTCCTCCTCTTCAGCAGCTATCACCTCACCACAGAGCGTGTGTGTGTGTGTGTGTGTGTGTGTGTGAGCGTGTGTCTGGAGTGAGTGAGCTTTTTTTTCTCTCCCCCCTCCTGTATATTGTGTTCAGCATCTGGAGGCCTGAGAAGGAGGAAGCCTGCCAACGAGGCAGCGGTTGGTGAAACCCTGAGGTATGAGGATGACAGAAGACTGGGTCAGGGAGAGTGTGTGACTGAGGGATGAACTCTGCACCCCTCCTCTCCTCCTCTCCCTTCTTCTTCTTCTTCTCCTCCTTCTTCCGCTCCCACCACCACCACTACCAGAGGATCTGGTTACACTACCGGCCGGGGTCACACAACCCAGAGACGTTTCATTATCTCAAGCTGCTTCTTCTGCTTCTTCTTTCTGTTTCTCATAAAGCAGAAAAAAAGAAAAAGAGAGGACGAGGAAGAAGAAGAAGAAGAAATCGGCTGGCTTGGCAGACTAATGGCTCCGGTCGGGCTTGATTGATTCAGTGAAGTAATCTGCAAATGGAATACATTAGAGGAGAGCCGAGCAGATGACTCAGAGACAGCACAGGCACACTCAGAGGAGAGAGGATGGGAATAATGGGAATAGTAAAGACTCTCCTCTTTTTTTCACACTCAGGAGTCTTAATTGTGTTTTTTAAGGATTTCCAGCTGAATTTTTCAACCAGACTTTGTTTAATTTAGCATTCGCGGCTCTTTCGGACCTTTAAAAAGGCACAATCTGTGCTCTGCAGCTTTCTCTCAGCCTTCTCTCAGCTCTGAAGTTCCATGTTAGGCAGTGCTGTGAAAACACAAAATGGCTGCCATAGAGAGGAGCTTGGAGCTCCAGAGAAAGAGCTGCAGCTCTCTGCTTCTCTCCACAACACAGCTCGCATCTCCTCCGCTCCTCGCGTCCACATTTATTCTCACCTTATCAGCTCTTTTAATTGTCGTTCATTAATACAGCTCATAAACAACCCCCCCACCCACCCCCTTCTTCTTCTCAACACACACTCTCTTCTCCCCACACACACGCTCCAAGTGTCCCTCAGCTCCTCCTCATGCCTGATCCATGTCCCCTTCATCATTCAGCCTCTAATGATGAGCGTGTTGAATAGCAGAGCCACAGCAACATCCGTATCACCAGCCTCCCCTCCCCCCTCTCCTCTCCCCTCCCCTCCTCTTCTCCCCTCCTCCCCCTCCCTCCTCCTCGTCCTCTCCTCTCGCTGTCCGGCTTGTGCAGTCAGCAGAACAGCCTGGTGCTGTGCAGTATTGAGTCGGGAAAAATCAATGACTGCAGAGTGGGAGTAGGTAGGAGCTTGTGTGTTTGAAAGTGTGTGTGTGTGTGTGTATAAGTGTGTGTGTGTGTGTAATGTTTCTGCTTACCCAGGCTGAAGGATCAGAGCTGTCAGATATTCACAGTTTGCCCTCTAAGCTGTGTACAGACGCTCATGTATGGCACATTGGAATATTTTAGCTTCAGTCCTTAATGTGGAATTATTCACCATCAACAGCTGTGAGAACATTTTGTCTTTCAACATCACAATCAGGAAAGAAAAACGTGTTTCATGAGGACATTTAAACCCTCAGTATGAGAAATGAAAAAGGTTAATGCTCCTTTTGAGGTGCAAGGGGAAGGTTGTTGATTTTTTTCACCCTGGATGGTATAAAGCTCGGCTTTTGGCACATTTTTGGGTCAAAATCTCTCAAAGTTTGCTAAATGTGTCCATCGGATTGTGCCATTTCTTGGGTTGTAACAACTGCATTTTTCCTTTTAAAGCACATTTTTAACATGTTTTCTTTGAAGCTGCATTGTTTTGGTCGGAAAGATTTAGAGCAGTTTCAAAATGCAAAAAGAAGAAACGGGAGTGAGAAAATTTTTTTTGAGTAAGCAGTTTATTGAAAATTAAAGGTTAATAGTCTGTTCATTTGTTGATCAAAAGTATAAAACTAAAAAGTCTGAAAAAAAGGACTCAGTAATGAGGAGCTCCACCGTTCTTGTTGATCACCTCAGAAATCAGTTTGTTAATGTTTGATGTGAGTGTTTCCAGGAGTTTAGTGGAAAAGTTGCTCCAAGTGGTGAAGATGCTTCATGGAGGACATCCACTGTCTGTAACTGGCGTCCAACATTTCCAATATGGCCCCCGCTGACAATTGGCTTCATCACTCTGCATCAGTAACAGTTGGGTGATGTCACAGAGACTATGACATTTCTTTTACAAACTATGGGCCTACCAGTGCTTCAGATCTTAATGATAATAAATTGATAGTACATTTATTTTATATCGTGCTTTTCAAAATTTTAATAGACACTTTACAGATTAAAAGACACATTAAAATACAACAAATCAAATACAATAAAACAGCGATGCGATCAACAGTTAAAAGCAATTCTAAGAAGTTGTATTAGAGCTTGGATTTGAATGTGGTAACATGAGTGCAGTCACGAGTTTAATTGGGTAATTAGTTCTTTCTCTTTTGTTAGAAATCAGTACGATCCTTTTAAAACCGGAAGCAGACACATCCAGCATCATCACTCTCACCAGTGCCACCAGACAGCATCAATAAAAACATGCACTTCCAGCTGAAGTTGGCCTCTGGCTGAATGTGTGTCTCGGTGGTTTACCATTGCCCATATAGATTCTACATGTTGTCCGTCAACACCGATTACACTCACTACGTTTACATTCAACTTAAAAAACGATACTGTAACCTTAGTCAGCATGAGAACGGACTGAGCATGGCTGAATTGATACACGAAGATGATGTGATTACAATCCAACTGTGTTTGGATTAGGCAGGACTCAGCAGGTCTCAGTGCACCTCAGTGTTCAGCCTGAGCACATTTCAGCCGGAAGTGGAAGTCGATGACCATGATAAATGGGACACAACAAACAAAGCCCATGGCACATACATACTTAAAAACATAAAGACTTACAGCTGCATCCCTCAGCTATTGTTGTTAAAAGTTGTTTCAGGTGAACTGAAACTTGGTCAGAAGGCTGATATTCTTAGCAGACAAGACTAGACCCCTCGCTGTGACTTTGTAACCTATCACCTTAATTAGACTGCTACATGCATGTAAACATACTAACTGTCATGCCAAAGATTACAAGTAAGTTGATCATTTTAACTTAATGCACCAAAGAGAGCACTTTTTCTGTCAAACTGCAAAAAGTGAAATCTAACAGGCTGAATCCATGGTAACCTTTTTTTTTATTCAAGTAAAGTCAGACTTACTTAAATGCTGCTGACCTTGTTCCTATTAAAATCATAGAAAACTCATACATTTTTCGAAATTTAAGTACATTTGCTGATTTTTAACTCTTTACAAGCAATTCAGGCCTGATTTTTGTCTTTTTGATACTTTTACCAAAATTCAGACTTTTGCCTCCTTAGATTTCATTGTATACAGTATTTTCAACATAGAGTTCACACTGAGGATGTTTTTGTACAAATTCTCCCATAAAAGAAGGGAACTGGGTGGAAAATTGGTTCTTTAGGTACTGAAAAACAAAAAAAAAGCATTTGTGGAAACAGGCCCTGAGGCATCTGAGCTTAACAACTGTTGTTATTTCTTTGTATTTCTTTAACTGCTTATGACACATCTTGTCTCATGTCAACACGTAAATCCATATGTAAAACTAGGGCTGAACAATTTGCAAAATTTATCTAATTGTGATTATTTTTTCCTGATATTGGAACTGCTTTTTATTTTGCTATTACTTTAAGGTTTTCCATTTCATTTGTTGTGAAACGAGCACAAGCAATAAATGACTCTTTATAAAAAAGAGCACCATATTAAATAAAACTAGGAATGAATAACTTTGATGAAAAGAATAGCTGTTGTGATCCATATGGCAAATTTGATGTCGCTTGCTGTTTCAGTCTTGTTTTGTTATAAAACGAAGTCCACAAGATAAACTCTGTTTGCATGTACAGGTGCATCTAGAATACAGAAAATCATGAAAGCGTTGAATAGTTTTGGTCCCTCATTTCAGAGAGTGAAACCCAAGTATTATACAGACTCATTACACATAGGATGAACTATTTCAAGACTTGTTTTTTGTAATGTTTATGGTTTTGGCTTACAGTGTCTCAAATAATTGGAATATAACATGAGATCAATAAGAAATATTTCAAACAGTAATGTCAGGGTTCTGAAAAGTATGTACATTTCTCAACCCTGTTTTTGCTACTCATGACTGCTTTAGCCCCATTTTAGTCACTTTCCACCATTTTTGAAGCTTTTTGACCATTTTTTCCACTTAAGGCTACCATTTCTTCTCGCTTGTTTTGTCGTATTTACAAAGTTATTTTTCATCATATCGTGTCTTTGATTGCTCAGGGTTGAGTAACACTGGTGTAGAGCATTAAACACCGACTGCAGAAAATTGTATCTGGTACTGTAACACATTTGAGGTTAAAGAAATAATGCACCGGGCCATAATGTAATCTAATCTAATTTGCAATTAAATGCCAAGCCCTGTGTAAAAAGACTAATGTTAAACCATTTTTGCATTCAGTGTAAAAGATCAAAACTGTAGCAGAGCAGCTGTCTTCCATGTGAACAGGGCTCATGTTTTGACCCAGGTATCCTTTATTTGCTTGTATGACAAACAATCAAAACCACAAACTTAGTGTCCCTCCGAGGAAAAACAATGTCAGCTGAAGCAAATAATCTCTGAGCAGTTGTTTCTCAGCACAAAAAACTGTTCATGAAGCCACTTCAACAGATCTTTCCTCTGTCTTTCTGTCCTGAGACTGAAGTGTGTGTGTCCTGTGAAGCCCTTGCTGATATATGACCCTCCCATGTAACTCCAGGAACTGACCCCTGACCTCGCTGCCCTGTGGCCTGGGTCAGGGTGGAGGTTGTGGCAGAAGTTTTTGTACTCTGTGCATTGATGCGCAGGAGTTTCAGTGTGGCGGCTGCTGAGGTGGTCATCCTGGCGTCTGGCCCGGGGCCTGCAGACAGAGCGCCGCTCCGTCAGATGACCGGTCTTGTGATGTCTGAGAGGAGGTGGGACGGTGCTGGTTGGTGAGAGGTGGGGGATGTAGGTCAGCTGACGATGCTGGATAAAGAGATCCTGCCATGGTTGCTGGAGCAGGAATGTGGCGCTGTTTGATCTTTGCTCCTGAGCTTTAAGACCTGAGCGCCGTGGCTCCTTCTCTCTCCTGCCTTTACATCTAAAGTGAATTAACCAATCAAACCTTACGTCTGTCGAACCTGTATGTCCCTCCTGCTGTGCTCACATGGTTTGTTAGACGCCACGTTTCCTGTATGGGTGTGCGTTTGTGCAGTCAGGAAGAGATGAGGCAGGGCAAAGGGAAGAGGACGTGGGGGAGGATTGTAGGGGTGAGGAGGGGGGGGAGTTCTGAATCAGCGTTCTCCTCCTGTCACTCCCTCTGGGGTTCCTCCATCAGGTCACGTCCCAAAAATAGCATCGGGCGCTGTTTCAAGTGCAAAACCGCCGGCTTCGGGGCTGCAGCCAGCCTGCGAGTGTGAGATTTCTATGGGAATAGTTGGCCACCTTCCAATGAGTGCTTTTTTCCCTCCCTCCTCCCTCTCCCTCCCTCTCATTTTTTTCCCTCCTCCGATGTGACTGGCAGATGAGCTTGCATTTCTGAGCGAGCACATGGGCTGCACGTGAGTGGCCAATGTGTAAACATTCACCTTCTCACAAACATAATAATCGCCGGCTGCCTCCCTACCTCCTCGCCCGCCTGCCTGTCTTTGTGTGACAGCCAGCGTGGCTCAGTAACAACACCACATGGCATCAGAGCCGGTGCCCAGCACCAATTATTTCCACCGCTTCCCCAGATGACTTACTTCAAATGTTTTTCCCTCCACTTTCTCTTTGCTAGCCGAACAAACACAGCCCTCTGTGCCAAGATGGATCATTATCAGCGTTAAAGGACGTAAAAATAGTTCACTGTACCTGAGCGCGTGTTAGTAACATAATAGAGCTGGCAGGCTTGTGTGAGAGAACAACACACACCGTGGTGATGGCAGCGAGGGCTGTGAGGCATCAGTTCATCTCTTCTTTGACTTGACTTCCCTTGACTTCAGTGTGACTCTGAAATAAAATGCTTTCTTTATGTTCGAGTGCTTAGAGAGAAAAGAAGCTCACAGTTTGCTTTCCCACATATTTCTCCTTCATGTTTGAGACGCAGCCAAACTGGGCTTCATTTACATCTAATCATAGTCTTCTTTTTATTTTTTTATCATGTATCTGCTGTTGTGCGTCGTTTCTTTTCCCTAATCACGATCCAATTGTTCTCAAAGCTGTAGACGACTCATTGCTTCCATCTTAAAACTGTTTCACACATAAAGAAGAGATCTTTTCCTCCATTATGCTGCTGTTTCTGCACTCCTTCAACTGTGCTAAAGCTCCGTGTACTTGTCATCAAGATTGTGAGGACTCATGAGCTTTATTTCATGTTGGTTGTTTTTCCGTCTCGTTCCAGGATCTGTCGGGCTCCATCGATGACCTGCCCACAGGTACAGAGGGGGCTCTGAGCCCCGGCGTCAGCACCTCAGGGGTGTCCAGCAGTCAGGGCGAGCAGAGCAATCCCGCCCAGTCGCCCTTCTCCCCGCACACGTCGCCCCACCTGCCGGGCATCCGTGGACCTTCGCCATCACCTGTGGGTTCCCCCGCCAGCGTCACGCCCTCTCGCACCGGCCCTCTGTCCCCTGCTGCTGTCCCAGGTAAAGACATCTAAGCACAGGCAGTGTCAGGAAAATAATACAAGGTTACATCACCAATCACCAAATGATTTTTAACACTGTGAATGTTTTTTATTCATTGTGGGTACAGCAGCTTTTGTCAGCTTCACTTTTTACATTTTACATCATCTTAAGAAATTTAAGATTCTCTCAGGCACTTACTTTTACAAGGTTGCACAAGTTGTCCAGGGGCGCTTTTGCTTCCTTTGTTGCAAACGGTGGCGGCTCTGTATGCTCAACATTTGCTTTCATTCAAGGGCATTTTCGAATTGAATATGTAAAAACAGGCTCTAGAAAAGGTGTAGCCGTTGGTATCAGAGGGTCTGCTCTCCTTTATTCTAACTGGTTTGTGATCAGGGAGGGACTTAGGCGAGTCACAGTCACCGGACAAGTCCAAAAAATGTCTTATTTCAAGATATTAAAAGACCTGAATGATTCCTAAGTTGCTTTCAAGAGAAAAAAAATCTGACTATTAGGTGAGAGTAGTGATGGAAAGTTTGGCTCCCTGGCAAATATGAATATGTGTGTTGATAGAACCTTTTTGCATCCAGTATTTTTAGGAGAAGCCTCATAATTGCCTGATTTGTTCTGTCACAATAGCAGACACTCTTACTTTTGTTAAATATCAAACTTTTTTGAAACAAATGAATGAAAAGAGCTGATCCAGATGGTGCTCTGTTTGAGGGTGTCACTCATATCGAGGTTTTTTTGGAACGTGCCGCTCTCTCCTCCTCATCGCTGTCTACTGTCTGCCAAACCTGACTGCTGCTCCTTTTCAATCAAAAGAACCAGGAGCTTGTTCGTTGCTCGTGCATGTTTGGTTCTGATCATGTTTTGGTAACACTTTACTTTACAGGTCCACAAATTTAATCCAAAATAGGTAATAATTAAACAAACTTTCTTTTTATTCATTTAAACTTTTCTTCCAATTTCAATATAATGGGGTGAAAACCAGCACACTACGTTTTTAAAAATAATGCCTAAATTTAATTCTAAGGATGTCACATTCTGCTATTTTGTTCAGTTTCTTTTAAAGTTCCTCTAAATTGTAATGTAAATGGGGGAAAATTAGTCAATAATTAATTCAAATCAAATCACAATTCCCCACAAAATGTATGAACAAATGTCCCAACATCACTTTATATTATATGCTGCTATTTCCAGGACAAAAAAAAGATAAATAGCTGATTTATTGAAAACATTTTGAATAATATGAAGTTGGGCCCACAAATAGCTACAACTTATCCACAGATTTTCACCTACTAAACTTGAAATTTTGGGGAAAATTCTGAGAAATTGAACAAAACAGTTACGTACTGGTTGCGATTTGCTGACAGTTAAATTCAGACATGATTTTATAGAAGTCACCTGCTGAATTTCACCCAGTTGTCATGAAATTTATGTATAAGTTCAAAAAGTTAGTTTTAAACTGTCTGACTTATCAGTACCTCATTCTGGTGAAATTCCTGGACCTGTGAAGTAAAGTTTCACTCATGTTTGTCCTGAGAACTGGTTTGGTTTTTCATCTGTGAGGGGGCAAGTTGGAGCCACCTTGTTGTGTCACTGTAAAACGACAGTACAGTATCGCTGCACATGTAGTCGTTTATCAGAAGATGCTCGAGCCATATAGAAGCCAACAAAGCAATTTTGGAGGAGCTCATTATATGAATCCATTGCTGCTTTAAGTTTGCCTCTATTTTATGTTTTAAATGAGGAAACTCCAACAAAACAACAGACGACTCGCCTGGCAGCTTCTGTTTAAAACAAGTTCGTTTCCCACAGCTTAGCCGCTCTCTCTGCGATCACATAACGGTATGATCCTGTGTCCCCTCGCAGAAAAACCTAACTTAATGAGAGTTGAGCAACGAAAGGAAAAAAGTTGGAGTTGGGTCTTCTGATTCACTGAAAAACATCATCTTTTAGAGACACATCTATGGTGCACGACAAGTCATGAGTAAAGAAGTTTGTCAAGCTTCCCAATCTTGAATTAATAATCATATCTTGATTTAAGAAACTAAGCTGGCAACATTGTTCTTCACCAATCAGCAGGTTTTCTGTTAGCTCTTTTCAAACAATTCAGGCCTCATTTTTGTTTTTTAATATCACAGAATAAGAGATTTTCTGTACTTGTCAGAGTATTGTGCCTTAAATTAAGTCTAATTGACATTTTTAATACAAGTTAGACAGACTTTGATTTTATTCTTTCAGTATTTCAACTAAGAGCTCAAAATCAGGTGTTTCTTAGAGCATTTTAATGCTAATCAGAATGAACATGCTGAACATCCAAAGAATTTTTTTGCTGCAAAAATCACAAAAACGCAGCATTGGGTTGATTTACATTCATCTACACAATGTGTAGAAATGAAAAGACAAACAGTAATAAGACAGAAACACACCCATGGACACAGAAGCGAGCATCTAACAGCATAAATACTCACTCTGTCTCAAAAGAGAGTCCAAATGTGGATCATTTCCAGCGTGAACAGTGAATTAATTCACATGCAGGTTGAAAATGTTTAACCAAAGAGAGCTAAATATAATAATTCACAGGCTAAACAGAGCCAACCAGGAGAAATAATCAGAATATATGTTTCACATGAAGAGCTGAATGCTGTGCAGCATCAGTGATCATAAGAGATTTAGATTTTTAATTTAGCGCTCTCTCACAAATATAACAGCTCACATTTATAATCTATGAAATGATGAGCCAGATGGGAACATTTTTCTCCTGACATGATTCTAGTAAACCATCCTGAGGACGCCTGAGAAACAGAAGCTCCAGTGCTCATTATGAAGAGCGTTTAGACAAGCAGCCAACAGGACGCTGTCGTAGTCTGTCTCTATTATCATTGTTCTGGTGTTTATTTAGATTTGATCATCTTTATTATCACTTAAGCGTCAGTATGTCTGAGTTTCAGAATAAAAGAAGTCTAAATGTAGATTTTCTGAACGCAATCTCATACTCTGATGTGTGGTTTTGCCGTCCTGCAGGTAATCAGATGCCTCCCCGGCCGCCCAGCGTCCAGTCGGACAGCATCCTGCACTCTTCCATGAACCAGTCAGCCATGGGCCAGGACAGGGGGGGTGAGTCACCAGTCAGGCTTCTGCTCAAATATGCTGCTTCAAGGAAAAAACAACCTGTGGTCAGGATGGTTTGAAGCAGTCCTCGGGAGGTTGATGAGAGTGTTTGCATTTGTATGCATTCTTTGCTCGAGTAAACACCGCCACAGGCTGAGGCTTTAAATAAGAATGTGCCTCCAGTCAGGTCAAATGAGGGAACCAGCAGACAGACATCAGTAATCAGGAACAGCTCTCTGTTATGAGAAACTGAGGAGCTCGGGTCTTCAATGAATCAAGAAACAGAAACCTAACCAATTCCTGTCTTTTGCAGTTCTTCTTTGTGAATGCTAAATGTTCAACAGTTAATATAATAATCTGCCCCTTTGAACATTCACTGTAAATTTGGGAACATTTGTCACAAGTATATGAGACTCAGCCTCTTTATTGTGGACTGAAGAGCTGCTACAGATCAAAGTTTAAACAAAACATTATGTACAATACTTTTTCACCTGTCAAAATGTCTTTACTCAAAGAAGAGGTGTTGTCCTTCTTCCTGGCCTTCATTCTGTCCCTCTGGTGCCCCCGTTGTAGCTTAACAAATCCCTTTTTTCTCACTCTGGTGTTTGAGAACAGTTTTTCTTGAATTGTTTCAGACCAAGAATCCCCCCCTAAAGAATTTCATGGACCACAAAGCTTAAAGGCACTGGAACTACAGCCCAGAGAGCAAACTGATGTATTATAAACCCATGTCTTTGGTGTTACCACTCACATTTCTTTTTTCAATGTTCCATTTAAAACACAATTTACTCATGGTTGTGGCCAACCACTACGGTGCAGTGGTGCGGTCACACTGGCTACCTGTAGCATGCCCAAGCATGCTTAAACCCCAAAGTCCTGTTTTTTTGTCCCGTGTGACTGCAAGTGAGCTGAGCTACTGAATCAACTTAGCATGAGCCAAACAGTAACTTAAGTCATAACTATGTTGTCCGCGTTTCTTGTAAACAGACCCTTCATGACGGCGTAGGCGTGTTGGAAGTCATGCTTAAGTCAGGTTTATATTAGAGTTGTGGCTGGTGGGGGAACGGCCCTGTGGGGGGCAATCATGCTTGAGTACTGCATGGTGTAGATGGCCAGTGTGACCGCACCCTAAGGCTCCCTACAATAAAAGAACACTTCCCTCTGATTGGCCAGCCGACTGAAGGACTGGGTGTTTGAGGCCAGCCAGTCCAACATGTCGTGAACCAGTTTGGAGATCTGACCTCATCATTTTAACAAGTCTTGAGCTGTTTTCTGAACAGAATGTTTCGATCAGTTAACAGACAGATTTAGGGATTTGTACGACATATGAATACGTAGAGGTTTGAAAACCTGCAGTTTCATCTGAACATCCAGCATTAGGACTATATAGCTATGTTTAAAATATGGGGAAGCAGAATAACTCCTCTTTAATAAATACTGGCCTGTATGTTGCCTTTTAGTTATTGGAGTTCAGATAAATGCAGAATTACTGAGAGCAGAAATGTGAAGGAAATAATCCTAATGTGATTGTTCCTCTAATAACTCTCTTCTCTGTCTTCAGGGTACCTGCGTACCCCCCAGATGCCTCCTTATGGGTCTCCTGGACAACCTGGCTCTGCCTTATCTCCACGCCAGTCTTCAGGAGGTCAGATCCACGCTGGGATGGGACCATATCCCCAGAACAACTCCATGGGAAACTACGGTCCTCAGGGGGGCCAGTACGGTCCACAAGGTGAGTCCTGGGGACAGGTGTAGGTGCTGCTGCTTTAAGGCTCCAGTTTTAGTGGTGCGCCGTGCTTCGTCATATCACACAGCAGGGTTTCTTTCCTTCAGATTCTAAAAGATGTTATGAATGAGTGTACAGTTGTCCTCCTGTGAGCACCACAGTTTCATAGATAACCCAGATTTAAAAAAGGGCTTTGAAGTTTCCTCTCATATTTATGAAATTATATCACTTCACTTTGAAGTCTCGGATGGTTTCTGTGGGCTTTGAAGAAGTTCTGCAATGAGTCATAGCAGCGAGCAGCGAGGGCCAGATAAAGCCCCGCTTCATCCGGCTGCTTGTCAGAACAGGCAGCGCTGAGGTAAATTTAGAGCCGGACCGCCGAAGTCTCGTCGGGGAGAAATGAGTAGAAGTCCTTTCACACATTTCTCAGTTTTAGACTAAAACACAGTGGAAGACAGAGTAGGATGTGTGTCAGATGATTGATAGTTAACAGCCCAAAGAAGTGATTCATAAACACTGATACGTGAAACATAGACATATCACCAACTGCAGTCTTTTAATCAAAACATCCGGTTCAATTTGTGTCTTTTATTTATATAATCATCTTTATATTATGAAAAGAGTTATTTTCCATTTCCCTGACCCCTGTAGCGCTTAAAGATTCTTTATTTCTGTGCCTCTTCAAGGTTACCCACGGCAGCCAGGCTACACAGGGATGCCCAACGCCAACTACCCCAGTGGTCCCGGTATGGGCGGCACCATGAACCCGATGCCGGGTCAGGGCGCCGGCGGTCCCTATGGAAGCATCCCTCCTGGCAGGATAGGCCCTGGGCAGATGGGAGCGCGGCCATACGGACCTGGGATGGCCTCAAACATGGGCGCCATGCCCCCTCAGGTGGGGTCAGGCATGTGCCCCCCTCCAGGCATGAACAGGAAGGACGGTGGCCCCTCCATGCACCACGGACCAACAAACTCCATACATAACAGGTGGGTGATCGTAGCAGCTCTGTTTGATACTCCACAACAGCTGATCTCAATCTGACGAGCTAAAAACCGTCTGTGTGCGGCTGAGTGCAAAACTGAAAATCATATTTTAATGACTATGCTGACAGTTTGACAAAAACTGAGAAAAAAATAGAAAATAAAAGAATAAATCTCAGTTTTGTATGGAGGACATTTTGGCATATTTCTTCCTCGTCCTGTTTTGCCAAAGGGAAATAGAGAGACAGATATATCAGGAACAAATCTGTTGAATTCTTTGCTATTTTTGTTTGAGTTTTGAGTAAATGTCTGTTTGAAACAATGAAACGTTGCTGAAAATGTGCTATCAGTAACACTGTGTTGGTAAACAGCTCGGTTGTTAGCTGATGTTGCCTGCTAGCCAGTTAGCTTTTACTGCAGCTCAGATCATATCAGAGATGAGTGATGAAGGTGAGGTTCTCTACCTGAACCCAACAAAAGTTTTCTCTTTGGAAAAGCAGAAAAAGAAAAAGACTTGATCAGCACTTGATCAACTTCAATACTTCATCAGAGGGATAAGCTGTCCGTGTTCTCTCACACAAAACTTTCTGTTCCTGATTTGAGCAGCTTTTAGACACGCTTTTTGCACAACAACATCCTCAGACTCTATTTTCGTATCCTGTGCTCATATTTAGAGATTTTTTCCGGAAAAGGAGATGGGCATTTAAGCAGAAATGACAACCAAGAGTCGATATTTGGACATTGCCCTAGTTCCGAATTTTTAACTTGGAGAGATCAGACTTACTCAGAAAATGATGTTACTCAATAATTCTTATGAAAGATGACTGAAGTAACTTCAAATGGATTTTAAAAAGTGGAGTTCTGACCACTTTCACATGTTTTGGAACTGCTCCAAAATCCACTTGTATTTCCAGGAAGTAACCAAGAAACTACAAAACATTAATGGTTCTTGGATAAACTGTTCATCTTTCACAATGTGTCTGTGTAACATCACTGCCCACCTTACAAGGTACAAAAACTTGTTAATGTTTTTATTAGCGGCAAGTAAAAAAAACCTGTTAGAGCCCAATATGTAACAACAAGTTAAAAAAAACAGTAATACAACCTGAAATGTAATAACTGCCCAGCAATGTAACAAAATGCTGAGCTTGAAATGTAATAAAAAAAAACCCTCAAATAACAAAAAAATGTAATAAAACCAAAAAAGACACTAACTTTTTTATTACATTTCAGGTCTTTGTCACTAATTTAACTCCAATAAAATTGTAACAAGAAAACAGTTACAACTCAATCCTCCAGCAAAGACCAATGGAACAGATATTGTCTAAAATTGAGAATATGGGAAATGCTTGCACGCAAATATTGTCCAATAGGGGGATAAAGTTACAGCAGGCTCATGGCTGACTTCAGCACAACCATGGCAAGCCCGTGGTTTCAAACAACTCAAAGCATTGCTAGGCCTATGACAGTCAAAAACACATAACAAAACAATACATTGACATCATGACTTGCAATTTCTACTATGTTTATTTGCATCTGGAGATCTGTGATCCAGTGACCATGTGCAGAACTGTTCTCCTAAATACATAATAAATACATTTAAAAAAGAGAAAAACTCATTATTCATAAAAAACATCATAAACTTACTTGTAGTTGGAGGAGCCCTGATGAAAAGTCAGTGAAAATGACGCTTCATTAACTCTCCCACTTCTCTAATCCTAACTTTCTCAGCAGCTCTGTGTGATGCAGGGAGGAGACGCAGATAGAGTCAGCACAGAAACTCCTGAGCTGCAAGGATTCTTTCCAAATGAGCGTATTTTTGATAATAGTGGATTAAAAGAACAAACAAAACATCTGCTGTGTGAGTTCATTGGTTCATGTTGGTGCCACAGTGGGAGGAGACAAACTGCAGCGACTTGGCGAGCCGTCTCTCTGGCTCCTCTGGTGAACAGTTGTGGAAACAGGTTGTTCTTGTATGTGACCCTTTTCCAATCAGTGTTGCTCTGATCTTTGATTTGAGGCTCCATCAGAGGCTTTCTGATAGTGTTGTTCGTATCAAATCAACTCTTAGGAGTCATAATGAGACACAGGGGAGCACTCGACTGGTCGGGGTCAGAGCGGCACGTTTGATGAAGACTCCAGAGCCTTTTGTTCATCATTGAGCTCAAATGCGCGTGTCTGTTCTTGCCTCTCCACGCTGCTTGTGTGACCATGAAAAACGATTGGTTCGTCCCACGTGCAAGCCGGTGTGCTGTGTTTTGGTGCCTGGGTGCGCTGCAGAGTAGATGGCAGTGGCCCAAACACTCATCTGTGAGAGAGAGAGAAGGGAAAGTGGAGAGATGGAGAGAGCAGGAGATGCTCTCTGACATCAGTGAATCACATCTCTCCCCGATGAGGATGCCAGCTCAGCCCACTGAGAGGCACTCGTGGGCTCAGACATGCTGGAGCCGCATGACGTAAATTGGTTTCCTGCAGAATAAGCTGAAAGAAGACCAAGATATAAGAAAAGATTTATGACAGAAATAAAACACAATCACACTTCAATCAAAGATGTTATTTTCTATTTATGATGCAGTTTCCAGAGTTTGACTAATCAAATCTCCTCCTCCATAGACCACCAACCTACCCTAACATGTCGCAAGGCATGATGGGGGCAGGCTCTCCATACGGCCCCGGCATGAACAGCATGCACGGTATGATGAACCAGGGAGGACCGGGGCCCTACCCGATAGGAGCTAACATGGCTAACAACACACCTGGTGAGTAACAGCTGCACAGAAACTGGATTTAGCCTTTAAAGGAGGCTGCAAACTGAAAATCTCTAACTTGTTATATCTTCATTCATCCAGGAATGGCTCCCAGCTCAGAGTTTGGAATGGAAAAGATGAACCCTACCGCGAAGATGAACAACAAAGTGGAGGGGACTCCTAAACCAGAATCCAAAAAGGTAGAAAGTCTGCACAACAAACTTGATTCTCATTAGGAGTTAGAGCACAGTGGAGGTAGATGTGACTGAAAAGTTTGATTTGGTTGTTGCGCATCTGAGTTGCAGATATGAAGTTTGATCAAGCTTTGAAAATGTTAAAGGTGAAGTATGCAGGAATTTTTTAGAAGTTTCGTTCATTTGTTTACACGCAACATCCTAACTTGTCTCCTCCTCTGTGGCTCAGTGTCAGCAGCAGCACATGCTCACTGCCACCTATCGTAGCTAATAGCATGGCTGACAGACCTTGTCTCTGGTCTTCAGTTCAGCCCCTCCTTACAGATTTTCAATGGGATTTAAATCAGAGCTTTGTACAGACCAGTTGGTAAGGTTCACTTAGGTTTTCTGGAGCTAGTTCTTCACCAGGAGCCACAGTTGTTTTGGCTTGTTGTCATGTTGGAAAACAAAGCCATGACCCAGACTCAGTTTTTCTGCCTACTGTTTGGGGTTTTCTTCTAAATCTTCACATTCTTCATGATTCAACCTTCAACTTTGAGGAGATTTCAAGTTCCAGACTGGGCTCTGAAGCATCCCCACAGTATGATACATATTTAAAAACATACTTGAACAGTAGTAAATATTATGCTTATAAAACAGGCAGAGCACATGAACATCCAGAAACACTGTGTGCTTATGTGTGAGTTGTTTTTTGTTCAAATATCTGTAGACTGTCTTTTATTCGGTAACTGAAAGATCTATTGGTGTACAGAGACCTCATGGTAAAATGAAAGTTATTTTGGATCTCTGGATAACTTACACACAGATGTGGTAAAAACATGTCACACAACAGAGACAAATCTGTAAGTCGTAGCTTTCATACAGCATCAAGTCCTCTTCTAATCTCCTGATTTCTTCTCTTTGCGTCCTCCAGAAGTCAAGTTCTTCCACCATCACCAACGAGAAGATAACTCGTCTGTATGAGCTTGGCCCGGAGCCAGAGAGGAAGATGTGGGTTGATCGATTCCTGGCCTTTGCCGAAGAGAAGGCCATGGGCATGAACAACCTGCCCGCGGTGGGACGGAAGCCTCTGGATCTCTTCAGACTCTACGTGTCTGTGAAGGAGATCGGCGGCCTCACACAGGTAGACTCCACGACTCTCCTCCCTGACTTTATTCATGTTAATTCCTATCAGGCTGGTTGTTGTGTGCAGCTCAGCTGAGCCTCCTCCTCCTGCCTCTGTCGCCCACCAGGTGAACAAGAACAAGAAGTGGAGGGAGCTGGCCACCAACCTGAACGTGGGCACGTCGAGCAGCGCAGCCAGTTCGCTCAAGAAACAGTACATCCAATGTTTGTACGCCTTCGAATGCAAGATAGAGCGCGGCGAGGACCCGCCCCCAGACTTCTTCAATACTGACACCAAAAAGAACCAGCCCAAGATCCAGCCCCCCAGCCCAGGTGAGACCCCCCGGTCAAGTTCTGTCCAACCTCTTCCCCCTGTTTACCCTCAGTTAGAACGAGTGGAGGCTTTTTCTCTCCATGATTCATGTTTTCACTGTGAACTAGGGCTGGGTGATATGAAAAAAAAAAAAGATTGCAATATATTTTTTCAAATCATTTCATCTCGATTGTACCACGACTTTTATATATTGTTTTTAAACTTCCATTGTTTAAAGCATCTGGACTGAAAACTCAAGAAACAAGCAATAAGTTGTTCACATTTTATTGACATCCAAATTTAAAAAAGCAAGTAAGATGATCTTCGAAAAATAGAGCAATAAAAGAGAATTGTCAGTAGCCGTTTTTTTAAGGCCAACAACCGCCAACATATCTTGCATATTGGCTTATTTCGCCCCACATCTGTTTGGAGTTGGCCACACAGCCAACTCTTCATCTCCACAACACTGAAAAACCAAAATCTAAGAAAGTCATAATCTCTTATCTTAAGTAAAAGTTGTGTTATTATTCTTCATATGAGTCACATTCAACTGAGAAGTCCAGGAAAACATCTAATTTCAAGTTATTTAGAGACAAAAACAATGTCTAAATTGCTTGTAACAAGTCCAAAAAAAAATCTGTAAACGCAATAAGAGCAATTTCTTGATATTAGACTAGTGTCTTAATACAAGAAACTTTTTTTCATACCCAATTGGCATATTTTTTTGACTTGTTACAAACAATTTAGACCTCATTTTTGCCTTTAAATAACTTTTGTCTGGACTTATCAGTTGAATACGGGTCATATTAAGAATAATGAGACAACTTTTACTAAAAACAAGAGTTAATGACTTGCTTAGATTTCAGTTTTGCAGTAAATAGCTTCAACTTTGGAGGGTCAAGACTCCAAGTTATGTACAACATCTATTTCACTACCTTCAGCTTCACATTTAGCTCCAAGTTCAGTTATTCTGTTTTCTTCTCTAGCAACTTACAAACAGAAGCTTCTCAGGAAAAGGTCGACTCTGATTTGCTGTTATCACACACATTTCTGCCATGTTTGATGGATTAAAAATGCTCACAGCTGATCATCGTTATTGATCTGAAATTTATCACAATCATGACCATATTAAAGCCCTGCCCTGCTGTGAACTCTAACCTTGTTTTCAGGGTTGTAGTTTCTCAGTTGTGCATTAGGCAATAAACTGCGACTCAGTAAGAAATCTTTAGTTCTCCCTTTCAAAACACGATTACCACATTAAGTCTGATAGGAACAGGTGTACTGCTTCTTCTGCCCACAGGGTAACTCTGACAATCCTCCTTACAGCTGCTCAAAATTAGCTTAATAATGGAAAAAGAAGAGCTTTACTTTCTACATTTCATTTTCAGATTCACTTTCTCTGCACTTCATCACACCCTCTTTATGCCACCTGTCCTGTAAAGCACCATATTTTATTGAACCCTATTAATTGCTGAGTTAAAAGCCGATCTTCGAACTGTTATCTCCTGTACGGCGCTGTGCTCCCTCATAAATCAGCGTTATTTCGGCGTATATTGGAGGAGCCGTAAACGACGGCGGTGCAGCTATAAGTCACAGACGAGCAGCGGATCATTCTCCAGACAGATCCACAAACACATCTCTTCGGGGAACTCTTTGGCATTTGCACGCAGCGTTACGACAGACTCCCCGCGGTGGGTTTTCCGTGTGAACGACAGCATGCCAAATCTTCCAATGAACTCTGAATGTTGGGTAAAAGTCAGTGTGTGAACTGGCAGCCAGTCAGAGGTTGAGAGGGAGGGAAAGAGGGGGGGGAGGCGGTGATCTCAGGACGACGACGCACAGTCGCCTGGAAGCTGTTTGTTTTGGAGGGACTGTGGTCTGAGCTGCCAGGAGCAGACACACCAGGAGCAGGACCACGTGTTGCTCCAGTCTGGCTGAGACCCAGGCCGTCAGACACGGGGCAGTGAGTCAGCGCCGGGCTGTTGTTACAGGAGACATCAGGGTGCTTGTCAGCTGGCATTAGCCCTCTAGTTAGTGCGAAGGAAGAGCGGGGGGAGGAGGAGGGGGGGCGGGAGGTGATTTGGCGATAGTGATGCCCCATCAGTGGTGTGTCCTCGCAGCCTGGTGCCTGGCCCAGGGCTACAGAGGCAAGGCAACACTCCCTGGAGATTAGTGCTGAGCCAGAAATGATGAATGGGGGGGGGAGAGGCTTCAGTGTGTGTGTATACATGTGTGTGTATGTGTGTGTGTAAAAGTCTGACTCTGTTTCTACCATGCTTTTTTTTTTTTTTTTTCTCCATCCTCACGAGATCTCCCTCCTCCCCTTTCCTCCCTTCATCTTCAGTGGAGGGAAATCCCTGCCCAGGGGGAGGAGGGGAGGGAGGAAGGGGGGAGGTGGAGTCAGATAAGGTGTGTGTGTATGTGTGTGAGAGAGAGAGAGTGAGAGAGGCGAGAGGGTGATGTGAGAAAATGTGAATAACTGTGACCTGCCAGTGACCCTGCTGTTGTGTGTGTAAGTGTGTGTGTGTGCCAGTTTAATGAATGGGAACCTGTGAGTCATCAGACTGGCGTGCTAATAGTGTGAAGCCCTGAACCAAAGTTAAGGACGACTGCTGCTCTCTTACACACATACACACACACACACAGAGGCGCGTGCACACTCACACACGCTGCACAAACAAACAATCAGCCGCGCGCACACACATTTCTCTGGCTCTTGTCTCTGCAGGTCAGGCTGTAATCTGTCACAGTCAGAGTTTAGATCATTGTTTCCTGGTGACTCCAGACGACCAGCAGCGGGTGAAGAGGAGGGTGACAGTCGAGAGATGAGGGGTGGGGGGGGGGATTGGCATGCTGTGACGAGCTGGATGATTCACCCTTTTTTTTTTTTTTGCTGGCTGTGCACTCAAAAACGCAGTCAGCTCCACACAAACGTGCTCCTCCGCGCGGCGCTCAGGAATTTCTTAATGGGATTTAGGATTGCCGAAAGCAGCGTGTGTTCCCTGAAAGCCCCCCCTTCCCCTGCCCCCCAGCAGCGCTCTCTCCCGCTCCACTATCAAACATCAACTTTTATTCCTGGAGTCGAGAGAATCTGCTGAAATTTTGAAACACAACAAACCCGAGGAGTAACTCAGCATGTGTGTCTGTGTTTTGCAGCTGGCTCTGGATCTCTGCAGGGACCTCAGACTCCTCAGTCCACCAGTAGTTCCATGGCAGAAGGAGGAGACCTGAAGCCCCCCACGCCAGCTTCAACGCCGCACACGCAGATGCCTCCGATGCCTGGCGTCAGGTACGAGTTTGAAGCCACGATGTTGTTTCTTTCAGGAGTCAACGCGGTGAAATGAAAACAATCCCTTCTCTGAAACTCAATCCCACGGACAGGAAATGAAATAAACACGAGGAAAATATTGCTTTGGTTATGTGAGAGTAGGTCATGTTTACGCTGCGTTCATGTGGTCAGGAAACCGGATATCATTTATTGACTGAGAGCAGGTAAGAGGATAAAAATCAGGAAAACTAACACAGCTTGGAGGAAGTTGTCCAGAGTTAGAAAGTGACAGGCACCTAACAGAATTTACCAACAAATTTTACCCAAACAAGGAGCAAACACAACAATCTGAAAAACTTCAACGACACAGGGTTTCCATTAAGTCTCTGTACAATTTAAAAACATCCTTACAGAAGCAAATGAGTAGACAAATGTATGGAAATTGGTTTAAAATGAGGAGTAGATGCTTAAGTTTTCCCTACATGGTGTTGGTTGTCCTCTCCTCCCTTTATTCAACACCGTCCCTGTCTCCATTCATTTCTTTTGCCATGAACAAAATGACTGTCGTGATATTGGATCTATACCTCCATATGAATCTTTCTTTTTTCCCAAATTCCTTTTTGTTCCACATTAACTATTTAGAATACTTGTTTTTCACCTAATATATTTATTTTGCAATCATAGAGTGAAAAAAATTCCACTGATGAAATGAAATAAAAACTTAATTTATTGATGCAATACATAATTGCACAGTGTTGTCCAGTATTTCAAGTCAACACATAATAATCTTGGAACAAAAAAGTGCTCTCAGTATAAAATGCCTATAATTTCTGCATGGTACCGAGTAAAAGAAATAGTTGAATGTAAAAAAAAAAAGTCGATTTCAGAATTTGAATGATTAAAACAACCTGGGATTGAAGAAAATGCATCATACAGCTAAGCAATACTGTCTGGCTAGCATTAGCAGCAGCCTAGTGTTTTTCTTCATTCCCCATGTGACTTTTGGGTGACAGGTGGTCATCATCCATGTTTTTACTTTCCCAGTCAACAGTATGTTTGCAGAAATTGCAAAAAGCCAATCACGTATGACATAGACAGGGTGTCTGCACATTCTTAAAAATTCTTAAATTCATGGATCTAAAATGAAGGCCTTGAAAATATCTTAAAATCATCAAAAATGTTACATAAGGGTCTTAATTACATTACTCAAAGGTCTTAAGTTTGTGGGGTAGCTCTAGTTAATGTTATATATTTTAGTCTTTTTCTCATATGACTTTTTGAGAAAGAGATGTAGAGAAGCTACTTTCTTACCAGCTGCTGATATTGTAATCTGCATGCTGGATACATACTATGCTTGGGTTGTACTACAGAGGGATACCCCAACCGTCTCCTTTATTCATAGTGTTTTCTGTCGTAAAATTCATTCAAGGTGGCATTTAAAGGTCTTAAAACGTCTTAAATTTGACTTGCTGAAACCTGCAGATACCCTGCGTAAAAGTCATTCAGGAACTGGTTGGTGCAGACTCAGCTGGTGTTTCAGGTGGCTGCTCCGACATGTTGTTTAGTTCAGAGGGGGTGTGAGTGTCAGTGAGGAGATGCCATGGGGGTGAGGCCACAAATGTGCAATCTCTGGAAACAATATCATGATGACAACTTTTTTGTCACCTTATGTCAATGTCCGCATTGTTTTTCTCTGCCACATCTATAATTATTGCAACACAGACAATGTGTTCTGTAGTTTCTCTGAGTCTGCTATTGTGTCATTAAACCCTAATACACATTGAGCCTTTTCTTGAGGAGCAGACATTTTTTAGTGGTTCATTTAACAGTCTCTATATTATCAAAAAGATACTTGAAAAACACAAATATAATGTGATTAAGAACTCTGATAACTAGTAGAAAAGACAAATCTGTGTAAAATATCTCATCAGCTGCTTTGGTAATATGTATTTTCAATAGTAAAGAGACTTAATGGACGCCCTGCACATGCTGTAAACTGACACCATATGTCTGAAAGATGAAGAGGAAGCTGCTTCTTAAAAGTTGTGTACTCTGCTTAAATTATCACATAAGAGAAAAGACCAAATAATTTTTCATATGAAATTAATTCTCCTCTCTCTAAACAATACCAACACCACCACTGCAGCATATGGTGCTGTGTGTGTTTTTGTTTTGCAGTAATGCCATTCAGTCAGACGATGTTTTTGTTTTCTCTTTGCTGTTCCCGAGGTGTTGTCTGTCCACCATCTGCCTGAGTCCATGTGAATGCAGTTTAACATAAATATACAAACAACCAGCTGGCTAACAAGTGTTAAAGAGGAGTACCAAATGAAGAAAGCATCAAAACAATCTGAATTGTGCTTTTGAGCTTTGTACTGAGAGTCAGAAACCAAAGATGTGGAACCATCAACTTTTCTTTATAATTAAACTAGAGTTTCCCACTTGGTTGGAAACAGAACGTATGAGGTCAGCAAAGTGATTTTACGTTCTTCACCAAGGAAATTAAGTTATATTGACTCATTATGAAGGCTGGAAAGCTTAAACGTCTGTTTATCTTCTCACTTTGCAGGTTGCAGATTTTGCACAGTGGTGTTGAATATAATTGCAGCGGGTTTCAAGAAACAGTCAAAATCCTTGTAGCAGGTTTAATTTCCATACTTCCATATTTCTGTTTCTATATGTTGGTGAGCCGAAGACAATTTTCCACTTTGGTGGACGATAAAGATTTATTCTATTCTATTCTATTCTTTTCTATTCTATTCTATTCTACACCTGAATGCATCGAGGGCACCGCCCATTTTATTCCAAATCCAAACCGGATTACAGAAATTGTATCAAATTTGTTGTTAGTTGAAAAAAAGGCAGAAAAAGATGAATATTGGGCTGTTCTGGAAAAAAAAACTCTTTTTTTCTAAACCAACTCAGACTTTTTTGTATTAACTAAACAATGCTTGAGAATTTCACTTTCCAAGAATCACTGAACTACTATGTAGCTTCATGTCTGTGCTGCATAAAGTAAACAAAGTTCTGACCTCTTCAGGTATTGGGTTTTTTTGGGTTGTTGCCTTGTTGAAAACCCCATTTTTAGCATGACCTCTTCAGGTATTGTTACATATTTAGACTGATCCACGATCTCTGGTATATGACACACAGGCTCAGCACCATAGTATGAGAAACATCCCCCTGTTGTGATGGTTGCACCTCCATGCTTTACTGTCATCACAGTGAGCTGTGGCTTGGATTCATCGTTTGGCTGTTGTCTGATAAACTGTCTGTGTCTAGACCCAAACAGAACGATCTTGTGCTCATCAGTCTACAAAGTATTGGGCCATATTGGCATATTTGGCATACTGTAACCTCTTAAGCACATCGTTTTTGCATTAATGGGACTCTAAGGGCACTTCTTGATGCTCACTTTACTTCACAAAGGCATCTTCAAATTGTCTCAGTGCTGCCAGGTATCTTTAGACCTTGTTTAATCATCCTGGAACTAATCATTGGCAGAGTCTCTGCCCTTTTGGCTTTCTTAAGATCCATTCAAATGATAGTAGGGCTGATAGATTTGCAAAAATAACCTAGTTGTGATTATTTTACCTATATTGCAGTTGGGATATATGGTGTGATAATTTCCTCTCCTCTCCTCTCCCTGTTTCACATACTATGGTGCTGTTTCTCCTCTCATGTGTTGAGAAACAAATACATTTTTGGAAATGAACATTGACAAATTACAGCATGGCGACAACTTGTGACATTTTTTGCTACTTGTGACTGCTTTTTGACTATTTCAGCCACTTTTCACTCCTTTTTTGTGACTTTGAACATTATCTTGCTACTTTTTGACTTTTTTCCAAGTTTTACGCCAATTTCCTTGCCAATTTTCTTTTTTGCTTTTTGGCCATTTCTGACCACCTTAGTTTTCTGCTACGTCTTACTGTTTTTTTTGACACTTTTGACCGATAAGTATGTTGCTCTTGCTAAGGTATTTTTCACCAGTTCGGCTTCTTGTTTGAGCAGGGTGGAGTAACACTGGTGTAGAGCATGAAAAATGTACTGCCAATACATTTGAGGTTAAAGAAATATTGCACTGTCTGCGATTAGAGTTTTGCAGCAGGCCACATTGCGTTTTAATCTAATTTGCGATTTATTGCTGAGTCATGGATGGCAATTTTCAGAATTTCTTCCCCATTTTTCTGGTTTTGGATGCCAATTTATAGCATTTAAGATTAGCCAAGCTGAGCAGAGTACTACTATTTTCAGCACTTCCTTATACATTTTCTACTCTCTAACTCAACTTCTAATTAAAAGTACACTGTTCCCCTAAATGACCCATTTTACTCAGATTTTCAGCGCGAAATGCTCTGTTACCAGCGTGTGCAACATTTGCTGCATTGTCTCAAAATCAGGGACACCTGTGTGACACCTGTTTGTTCTCATTCAGTGTTTAATCTCAATGACTGAGCTCCAAACTGCTATTTCCTTGAAAACACCCGTTTTAAGTAATGATTCACTTACACAGAATCAGCAGAAAACATGCTATGACTGTAGGGTCTGTTGGTTTTTGGCAGAAATCAGGTGTAGGACCAGTGAAGCCTGACAGAACCCCATCGCAAAGCCTGTGCTCTGATGCTAACATTAGCGAGCAGCACAGCCGTTTTTAGTCACTATTAATTTCAGCTGTCTTGACTTAGTTTGTGATAGAAGGTGAAAACAAGAGGATAAATAAACAAGAAGAGTTGCTATTTCATTGAGTAATTTTTGCTTTTCCACAGGAGTAGTGTCAATCTGCAAGACCCTTTCGCTGATGGTGGAGACCCAGCTTTCTCCAGAAGAAACGCCATGACGCCCAACTCACAGGGCTACCAGCCTGGGATGGGGGGTCCAGAGATGATGGGTCGAATGGGTCCTTATGAGTCAAACAAAGACCCCTTTGGTGGAATGAGGAAAGGTGAGTGATTAAAAAAAAACCCTCCTCTTTGGATGTTGTGGTAGTTTTTCAAACTGAGACTAACGGTCCTGTGTTTGGTTTTGAAGCTGGAGAGCAGTTCATGCAGCCGGGCCCCAACAGTGGGATGGGAGAGCAGTACAACAGAGGCCCCCCAGGTCCAATGGGCAACATGCAGATGGGTCAAAGGCAACAGTACCCTTATGTATATGACAGAAGGTAAGCAAACTGCATGATAAAAACAGTTGATACTCAGAGACGGGTAAAGGTGTGAGCTGCACAAAGATATCAGAGAGAGGGAGTGGATGGTCAGGTTAGTGAAAAGGCAGGTTATTGAGGGCTTCGAGGGAAGAGCAGGATCTTGAAGTGTATTCAGTGAATTGGGAGCCAAGGAGGGTGCTGAATGATGATGTGAGCTCTTGAGTAGGAACAGGTGAGCAACAGGGCAGCTGAGTTTTGATTCGGAGCCAACAAGAATGAGTCCAGGTGTATCAGAGGTCAAGTTTGAGGAAGCTGCTCTTTGCACATTTCACCAGAAAAACTCTGGTTTCTCTGATGCTTCTTGTCAAACATGGGTCTTTTGGAAGAGCTGCAGCCTGAGAGGGCTTTTTAGAGGAGCGGGGAAGGAAACGATTGTTTTTAAAGGCTCTTTCGTTAACCTCTTAACGACTCCATCAAATCACTTCAACTATTTATCCTGTTAAGATGCTGTTAAAAGCTCCAGGACCACAGAAGTAACTGTGATGCTGTTTGCAGAGTAAGAACAGAGTCTATTTGAAATGTTTTATTGTCTCCTGTTTAAGTTAAATGACACAGACTGATTTGCGTTTTGTTTGTTATGACTTTCAACCTAAATTTATTGAAACACCATCCTAAACGCACAGTTTGAGCCTTGCACTGGTTGAAATGTCCTTTGTTAGACCGGGTTAAAAGTCAGATCAGTTCATACTCATGTGTTTCTCTGTGGATTACAGACAGGAGCCTGGGATGGGCCCTGATGCCAGTATGGGACCAGGGGCCCCTCAGCCCAACATGATGCCTTCTGGAGCCGACACAGGGATGTACTCACCAAGCCGCCCTCCACCGCAGCAACGGTCAGCACCACTCTGAGCTTTTTAAGAGGGAGAAGATGGTTCTTCAGTGTCATCATTTTAAATATGGATTTTCCTGCACTTTTTTCTGCGTTTCCTGAATATACAGTGTGTGAAATGTAATTGTGAGAATGTTTGTTATTGTTCTCAGGCATGAGTCCTATACCAATCAGTTCCCTGGCCAAGGGGCTCCCCCTGGTGGCCCGTACTCGAATCAACAGCCAGGAATGTATCCTCAGCAGCAGCCGGTGAGAACATTTTGTTCAGCATTTGGAGTTCTCTTCATGCAACTGTGTTTGTATTTTTAAAGCATTTCCCTGTTTTAAGATTAGTTTTCATGTTTGAATTATTAAAATAAAAAGCTCCTGAGCTGTGTGCACACCTGCTGAACAGGTGACGAGTTTAATCACCATGACTATGATTTTTAATTGGTTGTTTTGACGTGTTCCTGACAGAACTACAAGCGTCCTGTAGAAGGAGGGTATGGTCCTCCAGCCAAGCGCCATGAGGGAGAAATGTACAACGTTCCCTACAGTGGTCAGCAACAGCCAGGACCCCAGGCCTCAGGGCCCCAGGGCCAGCAGGACATGTACAACCAGTATAACGCTTACCCTGGAGGGGACCGCAGACCACCGGGCCCACAGAACCAGTTCCCCTTCCCCTTTGGTCGGGAACGAGGACCAGCGTCCACAGGCCCCAACGCTCAGTCAATGCCTCCTCAGATGATGGCCAGCTCCATGCCTGCAGGTCCTGATGGTCCTCAGGGGCCAATGTGGCAGGGCCGCAACGAGATGGGCTTCCCCAACTACCCAAACAGACAGGGGCCTCCAGGACCAGGTCAGGGCCCCGGGTACCACGGCATGAACCGCTCAGAGGAGATGATGTCATCAGATCAGCGCATGAACCACGAGGGGCAGTGGCCCGGCCACGTCAACCAGCGGCAGCCGCCGTTTGGCCCGGGGGGCTCTGGACCTCCCATGACCAGGCCCCTCCCATCCACCTACCCGACCTCCCAGAACCACATTCCTCAGGTGTCGAGCCCAGCACCCATGTCTCGGCCCATGGAGAGCAGAACATCACCCAGCAAGTCCCCCTACATGCACCCTGGCATTAAGGTGCAGAAAGCCGGGCCCCCTGTACCGGCCTCCCATATCGGCCAGGCCCCTGTGCAGCAGCCCATGATCAGGCGAGACGTGGCCTTCCCTCCAGGGTCTGTGGAGGCCTCGCAACCGCTGCTAAAGCCCCGCAGACGGCTCACCATGAAGGACATCGGTATAAAACTGTTTTATCTCCGACTATTAAAGATTTTTACTGATCCAGGTGAAAGGCAAAGGGTTTTCTTAGAAATCTGATACTTACTCTGTGATTTCTTCTCTCAGGCACTCCTGAAGCTTGGAGAGTGATGATGTCACTAAAGTCAGGGTTACTAGCTGAGAGCACCTGGGCCTTGGACACCGTTAACATTTTATTGTATGACGACAGCAGCATCACGACTTTTAACTTGTGCCAGGTGAGATCCACTGAGCCAACACCTGCTGAAGTTTCACCAACAAAACAAATTTATTCCACATGTCGTTGTTGTTTGTTGACATTCTTCTTCTTTGGTGTCCTCAGCTGCCGGGGTTCCTGGAGCTGGTGGTGGAGTACTTCAGACGCTGCCTCATCGAGATCTTCGGCATCCTGAAGGAGTACGAAGTAGGAGACCACGGCCAGCGCACCCTCATCGATCCCAACGCTGCAGAGGACTCTGATGATGACATCCCCATGCCCGAGGGCGACGGCATGAATCTGGAAGAAGACGACGAAGAGGAGGAGGAGGCAGAAGAATCAAAGAGTAATCCTGAGGCCTTCCCACTGGTCCAGGTGAAAGAGGAAGATGAGAGCTCACAGAAACACAAGTCCTCAGAGGATGAGGAAGAGGAGAAGGAAAGGGAGTCTTCTGTCAAGGAGCCCAGCACCTCTACCTCAGGGTCTTCACAGGACCCCAGCCTCCTCTCTGAGAAGCCCAGACAGGCCAGCAAGTTTGACAAGCTCCCCATCAAGGTGGTGAGGAAGAAGAACCCTTTCCTAGTCAACCACTCGTCCAAGCTCGGCCAGCGGCAGAGCTTCGACAGCGGCCTCATACACTGGAGCATCGGTGGGGGCGACACCACTGAGCACATCCAGACCCACTTCGAGAGCCGGATGGAAGTCCTGAAGCAGCGGAAACGCACGGCAACGACATCTGAAGGTCGCAAGAAGGCCCAGGTGACCGAGACCACTGCAGAGAACTCGGAGAAATCCAAGTCTAACGGGGAGGAGAAACCTCAGCAGCAGCAGCAGCCCCAGTCCTCTGAGCCACAGAAGTCTCCAGTGGAGAAGACTCCTCCCCCTCTCCCCATCGGGGCTCCAGTCACCGCCACCATCGACGACGTACTCTCTGCTCGCCCAGGCTCGGTCACAGAAGAGGTGGTTCGCGGAGGCGTGGAAGAGCAGAAAGAGAATGGGAAGTACCTGTTCAGCATCAGCCCGGACCTCCAGAGCCGACGCAACATCAAGATCCTGGAGGACGAGCCGCACAGCAAAGACGAAACGCCGCTCAGCACTCTGTCGGACTGGCAGGACTCGCTCGCCCGGCGCTGCATCTGCGTCTCCAACATCGTTCGCAGCCTCTCCTTCGTTCCCGGAAACGACCTGGAGATGTCCAAACACCCGGGCCTCCTGCTGCTGCTGGGCCGCCTGGTGCTGCTCCACCACAGGCACCCCGAACGCAAACAGGCGCCCGTCACCTACGAGAAGGAGGAGGAGGAGGACGAGGGCGTGAGCTGTGAAAGAGACGAGTGGTGGTGGGACTGCCTGGAGGTGCTACGGGAGAACTGCCTGGTGACTCTGGCCAACATCTCAGGCCAGCTGGACCTTTCTATTTACCCCGAGAGTATATGCCTGCCCCTGCTGGACGGCCTGCTCCACTGGGCCGTCTGCCCCTCGGCCGAGGCCCTGGACCCCTTCCCCACGCTGGGGCCTCACGGCTCGCTATCCCCTCAGAGACTGGTCCTCGAGACCCTCAGCAAGCTCAGCATCCAGGACAACAACGTGGACCTCATTCTGGCGACGCCGCCGTTCAGCCGCTTGGAGAAGCTGTACGGCTCCTTGGTGCGCCTGGTCGGCGAACGGAAGGTGGCCGTTTGCCGGGAAATGGCTGTTGTCCTGTTGGCTAACTTGGCGCAGGGCGACAGCTTAGCGGCGCGGGCCATCGCTGTGCAGAAAGGCAGCGTGGGTAACCTGCTGGGCTTCCTGGAGGACAGCCTGGCTGCCACACAGTACCAGCAGAGCCAGAGCTCCCTGCTTCAGATGCAGGGCGGGCCTCACTTTGAGCCCACCAGCGTGGACATGATGCGGCGGGCGGCGCGCGCCCTGCACGCCCTGGCTAAGGTGGAGGAAAACCACTCAGAGTTCACTTTGTACGAGTCGCGGCTACTGGACATCTCGGTGTCCCCTCTTATGAACTCCCTGGTGTCCCAAGTGATCTGTGACGTACTCTTTCTGATCGGCCAGTCATGACAGCCGTGGGGAGGTCTCAGCTCCGCCTCTCCCCGTTCCCGGTCACGCCCCCTCCCTCTTTTTCTTTCTGTATGTGTGCGTCTGTGAGCGTGAGTGAAAAAGAGCAAAACTGAGTGTCTTTTTTTTTTTTTTTTTTTTTTTTTTAATTTATGCAAAATCACCTCGGATTCCACTGTCTTTCTACCCCTGCTTCTCACTAAAGGAAGGAATATCATGAAGTAGCCGTGGATTCAAGCGTAAGCTGAAATGGAGAGAAACTGACAGAGAAGAGCAGATCGGGACCCAGGCTTAGGACAGAGCGCGCTGCCCTGCGGAAAGGACTTGTTTTTTAATGAAAAGAAAAATCTCCAGAAAAAAAAAAAGAAGAAACTGTAACCAAAGTTGCTGTCTCGTTTACAGTGAGTTTGGGGGATACATGTGCTTGCTTTCTCCCCCGGAGGGTTGGGCAGGGGGACAAGGGCACGGACTAAACAACATTATGGTTCATGTTTGGAGGCTACATAGACTCACAGACTGTGGTGTGGTATAATTGCTGTAACTTTGGATGCTATATACTCAGCCCCACAGGAACCACATTATTGGCTGTGAACAGACATCTGTCATGGGAGGCCTGTGCAGTAGATTGTAGGACTTTTTTCTGTACTGTACACCTTAAAAACTGTAAACATACTGTAATAATACTGTTTCACACTGAGATACGCTGGCTTGGCAGCAAACTGTAGTTTTTAAAAACAGTTTTAGTTAACGTCGAGAGAGAAAACGGCTTTCCCCCCAAAGTATGGTGAACCTACAACACCCCGACCTCTTCTCTTTGTCCCTTGATTGTATGACTTGACCCTTATATTAAAAAGTCACCTCTTTAGGACTGGTCCTCAACTCTAGATGCAGTCCAAGCTGCAGTGTAAATATGATGTACATTACACTTCTCTCTCTTACTTCTGTTGCTCCTCACCGTTTTTAATCTTTGACAATTACAAGTGTCCCCGCATCAAGTACGCCATGTGATTACTTGATCCCTCTCCGTTACTTAGGCGCCTCACCCTGCTCGTATCGCGCTCAGAGGGGGGTTTTTAGCTGCTGTCCAACGCCGCCCCCAACAAACACGACGTCAAGTTTCAGTTTGTCTCCGGTCTGGGTGTAGAGAGTATAACAAAAATCACGTCTGCAGTTCCATTTGAGCTCCTTCATAAATGACAAACTAGATCTTGATGAAGAAAACGATTTAATTTTGTTTATTTTGTTTATTTTTTTCCAGTGATGCGGATTCTGCATATTTGTATTTCAGATGATGTAGCTAAAACTTGATGTAAATTCCTCTTTTTTCCTTTTTTGGCTTAATGAATATCATTTATTCAGTATGAAATCTTTATACTATATGTTCCACGTGTTAAGAATAAATGTACATTAAATCTTCGTAAGACGTTTGTTGTGGATTTATTATTCCCTCAGATCTGGTCGAGGCAGCAGCTCGTAAAGTGCTGAGTCGTCCGTTTGGCCCGGCACGATGAATTTGATCGGCACAGCGAGTTCTGCTGATGGATCTGATATTTACACACAGATACAGAAACAACACACGGGGCAAATATAACAAATGCACAGCCATGTTTTTCAATCCCAGCATCCTCTGACATCTCACCCTGTCAGCTCCACATGTGCATCACAAACACTTATATTAACATTTATATTTACATCAGCAGCTGCAGAAAAACACAGTTTGATACTTAAACATGGGAAACCTTGTTCATTTCACAACAGTCTTCTTTAAATATAATAACTCTTCTATGCTTTTGTACACCAGCGCTCATTTGGAGGCTGAAATCTCTCAGAAACAACCCTTTTCTGTATTTTAACTGTGAAACCAAAAAGCTTCTCAAAATCAAAACAAAACACTTCCAGTGTGAGCCAAAAGTGGCACTCAGTAAATGTTTAAAGCCCTCTTTTGTGTCTTTATTTGGTTTCGCTCTTTCATCTTTATTTGTTCAGGAAGTCTCTCCAGGATCAGGATTTATTTTTAGAGACATGAAAACAAAGAAATCCAAAGTCCCAGCTTTATTTTTTACAACAGAGTGAGGATTGTTTTGATACCTGAAGGCAGCGCATGGATCTCCTGAAATAAACCCAGAAAATCAGACATCAGGAACTCGACCATCAAGGTAAGAAAAGTACATTTTTTGGACGATGTATTGAAGTTATATACGAGTGACATCATCAACTTGTTCCACCATCACAGACTGATGAAACCAAAGCTCTTTTAATTTTAGTGTTATTAGTTAGCTACTAGTTTTTAGTTATTAGTATTATTGTTCATAACTACACTTTTTCTGCCTGAAATAATTTTAAAGTTGTGACATCAACAAAAGTTGTTGTGGGTAGTGTCTCTAAATGTGGCTGATAGATGAAAGTCTTAAAAGATTAAGTTTCATGGGTCTGAGAGGCAGAAATGTAATGTCCAAATAAGTGGACGCAGGATCTAAAGAGGTTAAATGACATCACTCCTGTTCTAAATAGACTGTTTTTTCTTTTTTCTTTATAAAAGGTGGTCTGGAGTAAATTAGGAGACCACTGCAAATTTTTCAGTTTCTCTGATTTTGCTATTTATAGGTATTTGTTTTGAGTAAAATGAACATTTTTGTTTTATTATATAAACTACTGACAACCTTACTCCCAAATATTGTTATTTAGAGTTTTTATTTGCAGAAAATAAAAAATAAAAAAAAACAAGTTGATATTTAATTTTAAACAACACATTACTAATGTTTTAACTTTGGAAGTATTCAGAAATCAATATTTGGTAGAATAAACCTGATTTGCAATAACATGTCTCATGCGTGTTGGCATGTTCTCCACCAGTTTTTCACAGAGGAGAGTGATGACCACAGCAATGGTTTTTATACATTTCCTAGTTAAATAAGATTTATTACAGGTGATAACCTTATCACTACCTTATTAGGTAGAAACAGGTGAGCTTGTGTTGGAATTCAACAGACACTACTTGAATGACTGTCATATATGTAGAGATGCTGATTGCTGAAAATTTGCAGTGGTCTCTTAATTCTTTCCAGAGCTGTATATAGATATAAAACAGTTGGATAAAGGGGGGAAAGTAACATTAGTAATATTAGTAGTATTGATAACATTCGTATGCACATTTTGATAAAACTAGCTTTGTTGAAAGATTAAAAATCAAAAAACAACAACGAAAAAACCAAACATTTAAACCCATTAGAACTGGCTCAAAGTGCAAAGAGGAAGCTTTAGTCAGGGTTCCTACAAATCCTTAAAAAGTCTTAAATTCACATATTAAAAACTAAGGCCTCAAAAAATTCATTAAAATGTTATATTCTGGTCTTAAATAAATTACTCAAGGGTCTTAAATTTGTCAAGGCAGGATTTGTTAATGTTCTATTGGTTTTATTTTTTTTTCATGACTTTTCGAGGAGAAGCCGTACCGAGGATACTGTCTTACAAGCTGCTGATATAAAATTTAATCAGCATCCTGGGTCACTGTTTGCACTTTTACATACATTTATTGAACCAGAGAACACTGGGGATCACTTGATGTCCAACAAAACAGACAAAAAGTAAACTTGAATGAATCTCATTAATTGACACATGCCATGATTTGGTTGAAATGCAGCAGGACCCCCCAAACCATTGACCATATTTATGTGTTTTTAGTCTTGAATTTAATTCAATGTGACATTAAAAAGGTCTTAAAAAGTCTTATATTTGACTTGCTGAAACCTGCAGGAACCCTGTGTATAAGCTTGAAAAACAAAAAATAGATATTTAGGGTATAAAAGTGGAAAAAAGTATGTTTATAACAGTGACAGTGCTAAAGTGAGTAACAATACAAAGTAAAGCTTATGTAAAAACATTAATGAATATAAACTTTCACTCTCCCTTTAGACACAGTGGCACCTTTGATAGCTGTGATCTATTCCTGTGAATGAGGAAGTCACGAAAAACCTCTCCCTGCTGCCTTCAACAGTCAAACGTGTCACACACTGAATAAAGTCGGAGCTGAAGTGAGATAATGAGTCCATCCTGGGCCCCTGGGTGCCCCCGTGAACCACTCATTATAAACATGCTAACTGTGTCCTGGAGCACGGATGTTCTTTCATTAACTCTTTCTATTTCTGATTGTCTCCAAACACACTGCATGTAACATTATATGGGGTTTCTGTTACAGTCAAAATGGATTTAACTCCTCCACAGAGACAGGTGCTCACTCTGTAACCAGTTTGTCATACTGTTATTTGCGTGGCTACTTAGCAAGGCATGCTGGGTATGTACAGACAAGACGTAAACAAAGCCAGTACAAAACTAAAGCTAAAGCTCTGGATAGTGCTGAAACTCAAAAACTCTTACAGCTGATGTCTTTAAATGAATGGATGTGAAAATATGAGTTCACAAAACACATCAGAGACTAAAATTATGATGGAGCAGAAACAAATGGTGCAGAATTATGAATAAATCAGAAATATCTGGGGCTAAAAATGTTGTATGAGGTCAAAATAGTCTGAATTTGAAAAATAACTCTGATAAAATCCAGATCCTGATCCTGCCATAAAAGCATCCTGACACATCTGGCCCACATCGCCCCCTATAGGAGAACATTTTCCTTGATCAAAAGCAGAATTTGCTGATGTTAAAGGTGTATTTACATTTTCTTTTAAACCCCGTCTTATTTCCCTCTTGTATGGTGAGCTGAGGATCCTGTGCCTCAAACATCATTGGTAGCAGCACCTGGAGCTGGCTGAAGCCTGAAGACATCTGTCTGGGATATTTGAGAGAGCCATGACAAACATCTACAGCAGCCAGTCGTTTACTCACACTGCCAAAGATTTCACTCATACAGCGAGTAAAGAGAGTTCTAATCCATCATAACTGCATCCACAAAGTGTCTGACAAATCTCTCTGATCTCCTTTATTCCCCATTCTCTCATACATATGTGTGTTTGATTCCAGTACAAGGACAGAATCAGTGCAAACATTAACAGCAATGTCAGTAAAATATCACCAAGTGTCCATGAACCTCTGTGTAGAATGTACCAACAGATCTAAGTTTACAGGTTCACGTGTTTATTTCCTCTAAGTACATGAGAACTTTCATATTTCATTGTTATTTATCAATCATTGATATGGACATGCACTTTCTGCAATTTTTGGGAACTATGATGTCAGAAATTATGTTACCTCAGTAGATGAGACCTTGTACAGTGATGTTGATGCGCCCCCTTGTGGTAAGAAAGGCAAAGAACAGAGCAGCCCTCATCAGAGCAGAATAGATAAACCTCTGTAGTGACAGGGAACAGGGTCTTAACAAAAGAAGCTCTGTGTTCGTGTATCTGTGCTGTGAGGTCCTTAAACATAATTGCTGACTTTAGATGTGATATCAGCTACATGTTTGTGGAGACATCTCTGGACAAAGGGGAAAAAGCAAATAACTCATTGGATCACTGGACTAGAAGTAGATGTTATTGCCCGCTGAAAATAATGGCTGAAGTCATTTCAAAATGTGAAATAATGACTTGTTGTATTCTTCTTTTTGTCTGAATCATCTCCACATGTTGCTGGCCAACTTTGGGTAATTGAATTTTCAATTAAACAGATCAAGTTAAACCATCTCTGTTGTATAATTGTCCTTTGTAAAACATGTGACTTACACTGCATGACTTTTCTAAAATCATAATTTACACTTTGTGCTTAGAAATATAAATATCTACTCAGCCACTGAAGCTCATTCTATGATTAAAGGTTCATCCTCTGATGGTTGGAGATGAGGTTTACTACGTTACAGGCATAGACTGTATAAAAGGTTACAGGCCAGACTTTAACTACTGCATATCCTTTCATCTTCTACCCCTGGGTGGCTGGAGTCTATCCCAGCAGTCTCTGGGTGAGAGACATGCTTCACCCTGGACTGGTCTCCAGTCAATCACAGGGGTGACACACTGAGACAGGCAACCTTCACACGCACACTCATACCTCAGCATGTGGGTGCAGCATGTTTTTCGACAGTGGGAGGAAGCTGGAGTACACGGAGAGAATTCACACATGCACGGGGAGAACATGTAAACTCTACACAGAAATGAAAGGCCCAGGTTGCCTGAGATAGGATTTGAACTGATGACCTTCTTGCCGTGAGGGAACAGTGTTAACCACTGTACCAATGTGCAGCCCTGCATAAGTGTTTAGCATTGTATTCAGTTTTTTAGTCAGCATTATTAAGCCAAGTAGCAACATGAAAAGCATATTTCAGTTTAACTATTGTATTCATGCAACTGGTTGCTCATTTTTAAAAAATCATTTCTAATTTTGTTACATTCCCATTTTTCCTTCTTTGTACTTTGAAGCTCAAGTTTTCTAAGATCCAATAGTTCAAAATGTAAATTTTTGTGCAATTTTTTTTTAACTTGTCTTGAGACTTTGATCAGGTATAAGTATGTGTATACATATATACACATTCATGTATATACACATACACCTTTACACATACATTTTTCTGTAAGGACCACAGGTCACATGTAGGTTGCGCCCATTGGTCTTTCCCCATCTCATTAGGTATGAAAGCCAAAAACAAACAAACAGATAAAAACTTAAATATATCCGTGTGCAATTTGTTTTTATCTTATTTTTGTGTTAAATCAATAATAGTTTTCCCACAAAACACTGGTATCCTGCAGTTTGTGTCAAATAGTGGGATGGTTGTTATACACTGAGTATGACAACACAGAACCACCTATAATACTTTTCACCAGCGTCCACTGCTGTTAGAGGCATGACTCTGTAGTGGAAATCACTGCATGGGCTCAAAATCTCATGGAGGAGCTGTTTCAATGGTTCCGAGACACTTCCGGGGTGTTGTTCAAGAAGAGGTGATGAAACACATTAATACATTGTTAACTCCCTTTGGACTCAGCCCTGCTATATTTTTGCTGTTCTCAGAACTGTCATATTTAATGGTTTCACCCTACTCTTTTTCTGTTTGTATCTTTATTGTCTGGACTCAAATGTTTCAGTGTTTCAGGTCTTTGGAGGGCAGCATTGCTCTTCCCAGTGTTCAGGCTGCTGGAAAACACTAGATGAAGAAGAAGAAGAGGGAGTACACTGGTCACGAACATGTCAGGACTCTTCACAGGAGAATAATACACACCCGAAATGACTGAAGTAAACTGCTTTATTTAGATTCTGCTCATAAAAGCACCAGGGCCTTGAGTAGAGGAGTGTTGTTGTGTGCTCGGAGGCGAAGCTAACAGGCTAACAGGTAACGGTTATTAATCAGTGAGGGAGTTAGCTGCTCTCTGTGGCTAAGCTAAGGAGCTAACGATGCTCAGAGTCTGTGAAGTCTTCGTGCTCACACACTGACGAGTACATGAGCATGGAGACCCACTTCAGTCCCAGACCGCCGTCTTCGGGTTGTTTACGCCTACATATCAGCACTGAGGGAGTGGAAATGTGGTGGTTCGCCCCGCTGGGCTGCCTCCGTCCCGGGCTCCGGTGATGCTGGAGATGCCTCGGTCCTCACACTTGGGAGAAAGCGCTCAAACTTCATTATAAATCATGAAAAACTGTGAGTACCAGCAAATAGACCCACAGGCTCTCCCGACACCCACCCCGACCCCTCCAGCACCGCTCCACGGGGAGGAGAGCAAAGCCAAAGAGGAGCCGAAGAGACCGCGGAGGAAGTGGGAAGTCTTCCCCGGGAAGAACCGCTTCTACTGCGATGGACGGATCATGCTGGCCCGGCAGAGCGGGGTCCTGCCCCTCACCCTGGGCCTCATCCTGGTCACATGTGGACTCTTCTTCGTGTTCGAGTAAGTCCACACTCATGTTTTTACTGTTTCACTCTTTAAATGTAAAGTGTTATGAAGAAACAGCTCAGTTAGAGAGGAAAAGTGTCTTGTAGTAAACTGCTGATGTACCTGATTCACTGTCCTCATAATGCAAATATCATGGTGCTCTGATTCATACACACCTGGAAATAACTAAACCATGTAATAACAATAAGTATAGCATGTTATTTGATCACCTGAGGAATACAGGTTGTCCTTCAGAGGTACAAAGAAAGATGATGTCATAAAGTGTGTCTCTGGAGGCTTATTATAAGGTAGAAAGGTGAGTCACATTGGAGGGGGGCAGTATAATATTCATGAATTAAACATCCCTACACCACCTCAGCTTCACTGTAATTAGATTGCATGAGTCAGGATACCCCTCCCTTACTCAAAACATGATCAGCAGGCGGTCAATGTGTGAAACAAACAAGTATGCAGAGGATACACAAATTTTACAAATTCACGCAAACGCTTTTATTAGTATTACAGAGCTGCAATGGTCCATTTTCACACAGCCGGGTAGAAAAACACTAATGAAGTGATCAGATCTGATTTAGAGTTTGGCAGAGATCGAACACCTTAAACAGAAGTCCATTTATAAATCCACTTTCTTCTTCGCGGCTTTGCTGGCTGCAATGGAAGTTTGCATCAAATGAAATGACTCATCAAATGCACCACATCTCAACCTTTACATATTGTAAAGTCACTCATGTGCTGTCACTGTGATTCCTCACAGAGACTCAAAAGACTCCAGGTTCATTTTTTAAAATTTGTTTAAACTGGTAAAAGTTTCTGAGATCTGAAATCTTCATTGCAAAAGCAGCTTGGCCAAGAGGCAGCAGATTTGTTCAATATTCAACCCAACAACTCAAACACACAATACATAATAAAATGAATATCAGCTATATTAAAAAAAAGTGTTCCATCTGATTTAAAACAGTAACAAAGCTCGATGCTTTCCACTTCCTTTACTCTAAGAATTTCAACAAAGCTGTCAATAAGGATCAGGTCTGACACTTTCAAGTTTAACAGTGCATTCCTGAAAAGGACATGTCTGAACACACATCCAAGGCCTTTTTACGACCTAATGAGACAGACCTATTTGAGAAATGTCCATTGTGACTCTCAGGGTCTAAGTATTATATGATAGTCAACAGAATAGCAGGAGCACTCCGTGTTTGTTATATTTTTATCAAAGAATTGTCTTACTAGGCTTAATATGAGCCACATTGACCTGACACGTCCAGAAAGATGTCCTATTTTGAATATTAAAAGAAATAGATGACTAGGGATGCAGGATATTATTGGCTGATATTGGCTTGAAAATGAACTATCAGTTATTGGCCGATTACACGCTATTGATATTTACCTGTAGATGTATTATAACGAGCTGCTTCTTCCTTGATTAAATGCCCAACCTTGGCGCCATGTCCTTGGCGCAAAGAAGACGTGCATAGTTCCACATGTCCCCTGTAAACAGAGGTTATGTTTCCTCACTGTCATTTGTGACATTGGCCAAATTGTCCCTTGTTATGGGTATTGTTCTGATTAATTCAGGGAGAACAATAAGTAATTCAGTATTTTTTAAATTTTGTACATAAAATGAATAATATAAATAGGTGTGCAGAAAAATGTATCCACGTGTGATCAGAGAAATGGGTAATTAGTAGTTGTAAAATGTCTGCATATTGCATGTAAGCTAAAAATCCAATATTATGCATCCCTACAAATGATGCCTGAATTTCTTGTGTAGAGTAAAAAAGCTAAATATGTACATTTTAAATCTCTTAGCCTGTTTGAAAGCAAGTCAGGTGCCAATTCCAGGATAGGAGAGGATGTAACGCAAAAGTATTGTTGTGTCAGAGGCTGGCTGGAAGTCATGTACACACCAAACCAAAAAAAGTCATTTTCAGAGCAGGAATTATTATGTCTACGACCTGGTACAAAGACAGTCTCCTGTTTGAGTTGCTAATTTCGCCAACAGCACACACTGTAGCAGGGTGAATTTTTTTCGAGCTTGGTAGTTTGGAAGATATTGAAATAGGGGGCTTGCCCAATCAGAGGCACAGCTTAGATCACGTGACCAACAGGCGCCCAATGTCACTCATCCCATTTCCAATATGGCTGCACCAGCCGTTTTGCTTCAAAACTGGGCATCAGAAACAGAAGGGCGACGTCACAGAGTATACGTTTATTACAGTATACAGCATATGCCTGAAACGCAAACTTTTGAAAACGACCTCCAGAGAGGAAGTTTTCTGCATCACCATTTCACCGTTGCCGTGTAAAAGGCAAGCAGGAATTTTCAGTAGGCTGCGTTTTTTCAGGTTTTAGGGTGAAACGTTGTCGTTTAAATGGGGCTTTATTGGTCATTTTTCTGGGCTTGTCAGGCCATTTACAAATATTGTATTAAGGAAAACCTTTGTTGCAGCTCAGTCTCAACAGCAGTGCAGGCTGAAGAGTCAAACTGGACTTTTCTTGTATCGATCTGTCTGAATGAGCTGTAAAAAGTCCCTGAATGTCTGTTCAGACATGTCTTTTTTCAGGAATGTACAGTTAAACCTGAAGTCACAGTGAAAAACCTTCTGTTTGTGCTCATTGAACACACCTCCTGGAGACAAATCACAGTGACAGCACAGTTTTTGGAGTATGGTTGACTGAACTGTAAATTAAGGTGCAGATACAGTGCATTAGATGAATAGAGGAACACACTTTACGTGATACAAACTTTCATCACAGCCAGCGCTGTCATGCAAAGGGAAGTAGATTTATAAGCAGACGTTTTCACAAATGTGTTCAGTCAATGCCAAACTCTACTTTAGGTCCTGTGGGTAATTTCTTAAATGTGGTTTCTTAACTGAAGCCCAGTATAATTTGTAAGTGAAGTTTCATAGAGTCAGAGCTCTTCATTTGGAGCAATAACGGTTGAATATGGGTTGGTTTTAAATTAAAGTAAGAGTGAGAGACATCCGCTTTAATATGAGAGTGTCCTTCTCTCTGTCACAGTGTAAACAGTGAGCTTCATCTCCAGAGGGTCAGCCAGTGATTAACTGAGCTCAACGTTAATTAAAACTCATTCCAAAGTGGATGTTGAATGATGGCTCTGTCATATGAGACTGAGCCGTGCTCTGTAATAATCCACACCACGATAATTCGCCTCCTCTCCGTCTGCTTGGTGTCACAGCTGTCCCTTCCTGGTCAAACACCTGACCAGCTGCATCCCTTTTATTGGAGGAGGCCTGTTTGTGTTTGTGGTCATCACGTTGCTACAGACCAGCTTCACTGACCCCGGCATCCTGCCCAGAGCAACACCTGAGGAGGCTGCTGACATCGAGAAACAAATTGGTATGTTCAACCTGAGATCTTTACTCATGCGTTCCTGATGTTCTCCAGTGATAAATCAGATTAACTTTACAGATTTTACAGGTAGCTGTTCTCTTTACAGCGTGGAAGGTGAAGTCTTTCCAGACAGGATGGTGTTAAATCAGTCCCTGCCTTTTTTACTGTGCCTTATTGAATTGTGTCTTTATTGCCTCTCTTTGTGATCACATCCAACTGTCAGAGATGGTAACAACGTCAGATAGCTCAGATCATGAAACTCACATACATGAAAAACATGTATCATTATACAAAATGACAATAATTACAATTTATTTTTTTGGGAAATAAATATTGACATAGTGGAAAAACATGTATCATGATAAAAAAAATGACAGTACTTAAAAGTTAATTTTTTGGGGAATGAATTTTGACACAGATTAATGCAAAAAACCTAAAACAATCATCGTATTATATTGTATTTTACTTATATCAAAAGTTTTATCTTCGTTACCATCAGTTATAGTTACCATGGTCACCAAATACTGTATCTACAGTATGCTGTAACTCTCTCTATCCAGTGGTTAATGGAGTTAATAATTCCTTGTTGGTATTAGTAATCTTGCTGCTCATGGTCCTGTTTCTTTTGTTGGTCACCAAAAAGAAGCTGCTCCAACTTAAAGAGGGGTATTGCGTTTTTTTTCTAGTCTGTATTCTGTCCCTCTGGTGCCCCTGTAGTATCTTAATATGATTTTAGTTAAAAAGGAATACGTATTTCGCTGTCACTGGTGTTTCAGACAATTCTTATTTTAGCTTCTGTCTGAAACACTACAGTTTAGCTACTGTCTCTTTAAGGCACCCCACTCCACGTCCCCCCTTCTCTCTGATTGGCCAGACTTCTGGAGGCCTGTAGGATGGAGCTATGGGTAGACCTTGGTGTTTGAGGTCCACCTCTCCAACGTATCATGAAACAGTTGGAAGATCCTAGTGTAATGACCTAATCATTTCTGCAAGTCTTGCAAAGATCTTATTACATTTTAGATATTTTCATCAGTTTACAGACATATTGAGGGATTTCTACAACATATGGGTACGAGGAAGATTGTAAACCTGCACATGTTTTGTCTGAACACCCAGCATTGGTACTTTAAATCTATGTTTAAAATATGGTAAAGCAGAATACCCCCTCTTTAAGCAGAAGCTCATTTTGCTATATTTGCCCACAAAGTCTTAGGACACCTTGATATCTAACATGTTTCAATGTCTCACAAAGTCATGTGCCTGAAATAAGTTTGTTTCTCTGTTTCTAAACAGAAGTAGTTAGTTTTTCTTCAATTTTTTTTTGAAGCTCTGTAGCTGAGCTGGGTTTGTTTGGGTTCAAAGCTGTGGTATCTGTTGGATGTTTGGACCCGTTTACTTGCTTTAACTGTCTCCTACAGTTCAGGCTGTATGAGATAAACTCTGGAGGCAGATATTGCTGATAGATCTCCCTCTCTTGTGCTGAATTAGGACAGAAACTGACCCCAAACTTCCCAAACTCACAGCATATGGCGAACTGTAAGGAGCCAGTGATTGTTTTGCCAGTTCAGTGTGATGAAGATAAAAACCTTTGACACATTTCAGGCCTGAAATAGAATCAGTGATATGTCCCATTTTCCTGCCTCAGTGTGATGAACGTGTGTTGGCGTCCATCAGAGCAGGTTCCTGCAGAGAAAGTGTCTGCTGACTTCTGAAGCTTGGACAGGCAGATTTGTTATCCCAACCTGTCCCTGCTTTTTGCCTCAGAGTGGTCCATCACTTCTCTTCACTCTCACTTAAAGTTGTGCCAACAGCATCTCTTCATGCTTCACTGTAATGACCTCAGTGTCTAAAGTTGGCTTCATGTGGACCTTCACTCCCACACAGCAACAAAGTTCAGGCCTCAGTGATGTAAGAGGTTCATAAAATCCAACACTATTGTGTCTTTTATTTTTTTGAAATACAAGTGCTGAAATACCCAACTAGTCTTCCATGAGAATGAACGTTTTTAAGTATTAAGAAATTGAAGTAAGTTAAGCTTATTGCTTTGTAGATGACTTGTCTGTGTATAAAACAGATAACACCATGTAGGTCGTGTTGAGCTGTCTCAAAGATTCTGAATTGTAGATAAAGTAAAAATTCTGAGACACAATGAAAGGAGAAATTATTGTGTTTGGTAAAACTAATCTGCCTGACTTTTTAAATAAAAGCATTGCTATTGGCTAATTTCAGTTAATAACCTTCAAGAAAATTATACATCAACTTCACCTGACAGGAGTTTTTTTTTGACTCATTTTACATCTAGTGATGTCCAAATCTATTTAATGTCATATTAGTTTGCTCATAAATTCAATAAAATGTTGTTGACACAGAAAATCTGTAAAGCTGCTTTTTGTACAGAGAAAATTCACAGGAGAAATTGATAGGAATTGTTATCAGTATAATCCTATCAATACCCATCTCTGTTTACTCCTATTCAAAGTGTTTTTATTATTGTTTTTAATGTTAACTTTTAACTTTCTTTGCTCATTTGTAACCGTGTTCCAGCTTGTGCTGCACTTTGCCTAATTTTAAAATCTGCTTTCGACTTTGACTCAACTATTCTTGACTAAAGCGTTCTGAGTAGATGCACCAGAGAATCATTAAAGCATTTCATGGTTCAAACCTGAAAATATGCTGAGTGCAGTGAATTCTCCCTGTGTGCTCATTATGCTCCCTCCTCCATGAAAACAGCTCTAAAAACTAACACCACTCTGCTACTGAGCTGATATGAATCCATGATTACCTCCCCCTCTCTCAACTACACTCACTAACCTAAAACAAAAGACACAGGGCTCTGACTTTATCAGCAGTCTGAAGATTTCAGGACTGAGCATCAGAGACGGGCCATTAACAGATGACAACACGCACAACTCTACTCTCTCTCTCCTCCTCTCCTTACTTACGCACAAAATACCAACAGTGTCTCTCTGTCTGTCATCATTCCTCTGAGATAAATTATTCACAGCACAGACCACTTTTCTTGGTGTATGTACAACCTGCATGTGACACACTACAGACAAACTCTATAACCAGAGAAATGTACAGTTGCATAAAAAAGTATGTGATGCCTTTTTCCTCCACACATACATGTAGTGTGTTCCTTCCAAACAACTCCACTTTGGTTTTATCTGTCCTTAGAATATTCTCCCTTCTTGTTGTTTTGCATATTGTAAATTCATCAAAAGGGATGTCAGCACATTCCTGAGAGTTGTGTTAAGTCTGACACACATCACACCATTCTTCAAATCTTCACAGGTTTAGAAATTACACACTTGGCAAAATACAAACAAAAGATTCACTCTCAGCATTGAAAATATTGCATTGTCTTGTAGTAGTGACTGCGGTGTAAACAAAAGTGATGAAAGTGTGTGACAAAAGAAGGCAAATGAACGAGATGTATTTTTAAACAGTCGTTATAACAGTTAAATATGACAGTCTGTACATGAGCCAAATTTAACCAACAAATCCAGAAAAAAATTTACTTCTTTATTATTCAAAGACAAGTGTTGAGGTTTGAGTTACTTGTAACAAATAAAAAATAATCTGCTAATGGAGTAAGAAAAAATGTTTATTTTATTAACCCTGTGGTGCATAGTGGTCACTACAGTGGACACCTATTTAAAAGTTATTTGCTCCTAAACTCAGTGGTTCATGTGGTGGAAATTCATATTAGCCTGTGTCAGGATATTTTTATTCTTCTTAGGGCCTGAAAAAATGCTTTCAATTTTTTTTCCAAATATATCTATTTTTTAAAAATTATGGACAAACATTTGAGGGTAAAACATCGTAATTACTATAAATTATTCAGTGTTAAAATGGATTGAAGAGAGTTAAAATGTTTCGCAAAGCATTGAAAAAAATATCATTAATGAAATTACCAAAAGAAGAAAAAAAGGCAAACAAAAAATATAAGTCATATTTACATTAAGTTCACACTTTTTTATATTCAATGCACAGTTACAAACATTCGAGGAAAAAAAGGGGAAACTTTTTTTCATGCCCTTAGACAAATAAAAACACTCAAGGGGAAAAATCCTGACACTGACTTTCATAATTCCTGCACCAGAGGGTTCAGATGTCTTTCTAATCTCTAAACACTAGATGAACAAATTTTTCGTGTCCCACTGGCAAATTACTTTGACTTGCTACAAGCAATTCAAACATTATTTTAGTCTTTGAATCACTTAAAATGAGACATTTTTCTGCACTTGTCAGTTGAATGTGGCTCATATCAAGATTAATCAGACAATTTTTTTTTTTTTAAGTTATTTTTTGGCTTTTGTGCCTTTATTGATAGAGAAGGACAGTGGATAGCGTCGGAAAGGGGAGAGAGAGTGGGGAGTGACATGCGGGAAATGGCCACAGGTCGGATTCGAACCCGGGCCGCCCGCTCGAGGACATGCCTCATGGTGCGCAGCCATATCCACTAGGCCATCCGCGCCCCTAATCAGACAATTTTTATTGAAAATAAGACATGAAAACTAGCTTAGATTCCAGATTTTGCTGTGAGCTTGTCTTCAAAATCATTACAAGAGGAAACATGTATCAAATTTGTTATCACTTTAAGGAAAATGAAGAAAAGGGAAAATCTTGGTGTTAAACAAAAGAGCAGTTTCTGTATTTTCCTTTACAAAAAAACATTTAATGTTTTGCAACTGCGATTATTTTGAACACATCTGTTGGCAGAATTCAAATGGTTGAAAAGGTGAGACTAAGGATCTTTTAATTTCTGTGGTTTAATGGTTTTTAAGGCTGCAAACCAGCCGACTGAAGAGAACCTCCAAAATCTGTAGCTTTTCTACCCCAGTAATGAAACTGTCACTGTAATAAGAAGCAGATCCTGAGTGTAGGCACCACTGAGGCTCTGAGGTGGAGTTCATTAAAAGGAAAAACTTGTCCAGGAGGAAGTAAGAAAGGATCCACATATGTGCTGAAATCCCTGAGGATGAATTGATCACGTCTTCTCCTCTGCAGACAACCCCCCTGGAAACAGCAGCTATCGACCCCCGCCTCGCACCAAGGAGGTTCTCATCAACCAGCAGGTGGTGAAGCTCAAGTACTGCTTCACCTGCAAGATGTTCCGACCTCCACGCACCTCCCACTGCAGCCTGTGTGACAACTGTGTGGGTGAGCTGCTACACACACCGACACGCTGACATTTACCCAGGATGAATTATTAAAAGAGCTCCCAGGGGACAGAGAGAGAGAGGGAGTGATGTCATCGTTTCTACGACAGAAACAGCTCCTTTAAATAAAACTGAAGTGATGCTTTAATAGATCTCTGACGTCTATTTTTCTTCCAGAACGATTTGACCATCACTGCCCCTGGGTGGGAAACTGTGTAGGGAAACGCAACTACCGTTTCTTTTACACCTTCATCGTGTCGCTCTCCTTCCTGACGGCGTTTATCTTCGGCTGCGTGACCACGCACCTCGCTCTAAGTGAGTCTCTTCGCTCTTGTCGTTCAGTCTTTTCCTCCTGTATCACTCACACTGAGATATAATCCACAGCTTTGTCATGTTTCTCTCTTTCAGGGGCTCAGGGAGGAAAAGGTCTGGTGTTTGCTCTGCAGGAGAGTCCTGGCAGATATCCTTTAACCCCACACACTTACAGACATGTAAGATAAGTGAAGGGGAAGCAAAGTTAATTATTAATAACAGAACTGTTCATTTCCTTGACCCAACTTTCCACTGCGGTCGAGCTGGTGATCTGCTTCTTCTCAGTCTGGTCTATTTTGGGCCTCTCAGGCTTCCATACATATCTTGTTGCTTCCAATCTCACCACCAATGAAGACGTAAGTCCTGATCTGAGTGCAGAGTGTAGAAAGTGTATGTCTGGAACTATGTCCTACATAAATAAAAATATCAATAATAACTCATTAATCCTAATAGTTATAATTTAAAGCTGAAGAGTGTGACGTTGTTTCATCATGTAGTCAAACAAACACTTGTAGAAGGAGGCATCATGATGACTAGAGCATCAGTTTTTCACTCTTATTTAGTTTAAAGAAGAGTCAAGAAGTATAAAAGAGCATGTACATGAGTTTTGTGTTGTTGTGTCTCAGATTAAAGGCTCGTGGTCGGGGAAAGGTGGAGAAGATGTCACTAATCCATACAGCCACAGAAACATCTGCATCAACTGCTGCACTGTCCTCTGTGGACCCATGCCCCCCAGGTCAGTCTGAGCCCCCTTTTAACCTTTTAACTATTTTTATGACCCACCATACCAAGTCTGCTGGGGGATATCTGGGCTGCGTCTCATTTGCGCTAAATTCCATCCTTTCTTCCTCCTCTTGCGTCGTTCACTTGCGTCTTAGTCTCGCCCACCAGAGATGCACGTTTTAAGATTCGTTTGAAGGCAAATGAGACGTCCTTTCCTCCGGGGGCGTTTCATGATGTGAGGTCTTTTAGTGATGACGGCATCAGCTGATCAGGATCATCTGTCATTCAGCTCTAACAGCTGTTTGTGTGTCTGCACCATTGACTGTATATAGAATGGACAGCGTGCTTCCGCCTGTCACCGTTCTACATTTTTGAAGCCAAAAGACCCCATTTCTCTAGCTGCCATTGTGCAGCCAGAGTTTGCGTAGTAGAGAATTTCCGGTGGAGCCAAGTAAAAAAGAGAAATAAAAATATTTATTTCTTCTTCTTCAGAAGGTTTAGTCTCCTTTTGGCTCTTTCCCGAAGTTTCTTATATCCCCGATAAAAACTACTCACGAACGGCAGCTGTCAACTAAAGTAAAACGAAACTTATATCGCGGTTTTTAACGTCCAATAACTAATGAGAAACTAACTTCTCAGGAAAAAAAAACACCTGAACACCATGCAGCCAGATGACATCATCATACTACCTTAACGTAAAGATGAGAGAAACATTTCTACGAGGTATCGTAATTACTTAAAGTTTTCCCGGCTCATATTTGGAATACATGGGGAGGCGGGGCTTATGACCTATACTGCAACCAGACACCAGGGGGCGGGGCTTATGACCTATACTGCAGCCAGACACCAGGGGGCGGGGCTTATGACCTATACTGCAGCCAGACACCAGGGGGCGGGGCATCTGCTGGAAGCTTCAGTTTGAGCCGAACGTCGTTACGTCCACTCATGATACAGTCTATGGTCTGCACATGAGCTTTAATAACTCTAATAAAATATGAACAGTAACGGAGCTTTGACTTAGTTTTAACTTGTTTAACAAACACTTTTTACATGAAAAAAACCTGCGCTCTGTTTATTCTGTGCCCAATTAAGAAGCACACGGATCGCTTTGGGGGTAAAATGCGTTGTTATTGGATTATTCATTAATTATTTGTCCTTTATCCAGAGAGTATCTGATCATGAACCCTGAAACTTATAATCTATAGGGACACTAGAAAAGTTAGATTTCAGGGTAAAATAGAAATCATGTCTTTCTTTACAAACCTGCTCATGAATGAAACTTCTTAAACTGAAATGTAACGTTTTTTGTACAGACTGTAGAGACCATCATCCCGTGTGGGAGTGTGTCTGTTCGTGAAAAAACTTCCGCAAAGCCAGCTCTGGTGTTTCCTCGATTATCTCTCCTCGAATCAGTCTCCTCCGTCCTCTCTCCTCTGAGCAAATTAGCGCAAATGGGACAATCTTCAATATGGCGGCTCTGGAACTACTTGCGGTGTCGTGGAGGAGAGAGGACAGAGGAGACATCATTTAGCGCAAATGAGACGCAGCCCTGGACACTTTTATATGTTGGAGTGTTTTTTCATTAAACTTTTGCCAAACCATGATACAAAATTATGTCCCAAACTTTAATGATACTTATTTTCTGACTGACTAAAAACATTTCTGAAAAATGATAGACTGTAAAAACAAATGAGAATTGTACACTCATTTTCTAACTACAGAAATGTCATGGCTGTTTCCTTTAAAAGCGTAAATGTAAAACCCGTCTCTGTTTCTCTTCTTTCAGCCTGATTGACAGACGAGGTTTCCTCCCCTCTGATGAATCAGCCCAGACTGCGAGCGTGGACATCGAGCTCCCCGCTGCGCCCACCAAAAGCGAGATAAACGTGGTAGGAGGATCTTCCCCGCTGGCTGTTGCTTTGCAGGAACCTCTCCCCCCTGTGGCTGCTCCCCCTAGCTCCCCCCCAACCTGTCCCTCTGCCTGACTGAAGCTGTGTGCCTGCTGTGCTCCTGACTCACAGGCTGCGTCACAAAACATACACAAGTAACAGCTTTGAGACACAGCCCAGAGTCTGTGTGTTCAGAACATGCTCACCCTCAAACCTCCCGTCCTGTCCAATCAGGGATCATGTTCTTATGTTGGGTTTCATGTAGGAACTCAGATGGATGTATGGTTTTAGGGCTTTGTATCAGCGAAAATATGTGAAGTAGGGAAATAATATAACATGAGCCAGTTTGTAGTGTCACTGCCAGGTTCAGGTGCATCTCAACAAGTTAGACCATCATTAACCCTGTAAAGCCTGACTTATCAAAAAATAGTTTGAAAATTCTGGTTTCTTGGAACTGAGATGTTTATTAACCCTTTTAACAAAATCAACAAAAAATATTGCTTTATCATTTTATTCATGATCCATTTCTTGTATCACATTTGACACACTGGGCAGTTTTGCACACCATTGTTTTAATTTGTTTTAGTAAATATGCATTTATGTCAAGTAGAAAACACTTCAAAAGAAAAAAAAATAGCTATTCCGATGTTAATCTGACTGCAACCTCTTGAAAACCATTGTGGTTTTCCTAAAAATATGTGAGTGGATGATTCAGCATGATTCAGTCATATCACTTCAGCCGACTGAAGTGATATGACAATCCTCAAGGTGGTAGAATATGTTTTTGAAAATATTTTTAACAGGTTTTTAAAGAATTTTTTTAATCATTTTGTTGAGATAGAGGTCTTTGAACTCATGTATCAAATATGATCTTTTTGGCTTTATAGAGTTAAAATGCTCAGGGTGAAGCAAATCATGAAGAAGCTTCCACCATTTATGAGTGTTGTGATGAACATTTCTCCATCTCAAATCCTTTTTTATTTGATTTCAAGAGATATTGTAATGATTTCAGACTATGTTTCAACTTCTTCAGGAGCTTTCAGCCATAATAATCATAATTAATTGAAAAACTATCCGAAAATATATTATACTTTGTGAATTAAAATGATATAAAGTGACCTTTTTACTGGGAATTATGAAATAAAATGATACTGTAGTTTTTTAAGTTGAGGTAGTTCAGTCAAATAAATCAGGGAATAGTTTTTTTTTTTGCATGAATTTTACTTTTGTCTAAAAACAGCCTTTTCACACTGAGCATTAAAATTTCAGTCTCAACATCTTTACCTTACCATCCAAGTTCAATCCAACACTTCATGACTGGAAACTCATCAAGTGAATATTTCACTTCAATCGTTTCCAGTCATTTACTTATTTCTTCTCCCCCTCACTTTCATTTCTTATTTTTGCATTTTGAAACTCTACTTAGAACTTCTTCAAGATCCAACAGTGCAAAATGTAAATTAGCTCAATTTTTTAAAAGGTCTAAAGATTTTGATCAGGAGTATATGAGCCTCATTCACTTGACAAGTTCAGAAAAATGTTATACAGCTCTGGAATAAATTAAGAGACCACACATTTTCAGAAATCAGCATCTCGACATATTTGAAAATTTTACTCAAACAAATAATAGCAAAATCAGAGTCTCTGAAATATTTGCAGTGGTCTCTTCATTTTTCCCAGAGCTGTATTTCTAGATAATTAAACAGAAAAATGACTCTTGGGTTGATTTAAGTTATTAAAAAATTGTACGAGTCAAGTTTGTTGAGATGAAAGTAATTTCTAAGTGCAAGAAACTAATAGAATAAGACATTTTTCTGGATTGTGTTGTAAATGTGGCTCAGATTAGTACGAGTAAGAAATGATTTTGGTGTCAAATAACTTTCTTCCCATGAGTTGTTTTCTTACCTCTGGCAGTTCATGTTGAAAGTTCATATTTATTCGCCTTATTCTTACTTGAATTACAAACCTCATTGTGTTTTGATTCTGCCTCATACGACTCAGTGTTGATGTGTTGTTGAATGCGTCTTTACCTCGATCCTTTGCTGTACGTGAACTAAGGTGGTTTTATGAGGAAGAGCAGTGTTTGAGCTCTTTGTTTTCATAGAAAGTCCCTGAAGAGCTGAGGAGGAACTTAAGTTTACAGAAGTTGAGCTGTGGTGCAGGTCGAGCTGCAGTCTGAGCCTCTGTGCTCTCACAAAGCAGAGGAGAGAAAATTCCTCTGAATTTACACAGACTCCTTTCAGGAAACACATAAATCATGATGTGAAAGACTGAACTCAATTTAGCGTGTGTGAAAAAATGTTTTAACACTTTTTCAGTGTCTCATTTTATGTTGTGTTGGTTTCCATCCAGCTGTCTCCTGTTTGTTTACAAAGAACAGTTAAAATTGCCAAATTATTATTTTTTATCATTATCATTGTTGTTTTTATTACACATGAGCCATTCATCATATGTTTTCATTGTATTATTTTGTTTACATTTTTTATCCTTTTATAAAAACTTGGTTTTATTTTGTCACTCTGATTTGAATGTGAATAAAACTTCATTTTTTTGTCATGTAATTCATCCCCTGTGAGTGTGACCTCATTTTTCATGTTTCATCTCCTCCCCTCCAGTTTCCACAGAGCCCCTGAGGTCCCACAGACCAAACGTAGGAAAGGGAACCACAATATGCCCCAATAATGAAAAACTATCTACACCTGCTTATTTCATCCGTTACTATAAAAATATAAACAACTTAATGGGTTCAATTTTAACCAATCAAATCCAGTCCACTTTATTTGAATAGCACATTTAAACTACAAAAATGTCTCCCAAGTGCTGTACATAGAAGCATAAAAACAATAAAACAAACATTTCCATTCTACAACAAGCAATAAATAATCAAACTAATGCATAATCATGCAAAAATGATGCAATAAATTAAACAACAGAAGTTTTAAAATCAAGCAGATAAACTGAGTGAAATAAACAAAAGACAGTGGACGACTAAACTCATGCAAAGCTAAAAAGCCAGGGAATAAAAATAGGTCTTAAAACGAAACTTAAAACACTCTACTGAAGGTTATGTTAAAAAATGTAAACAAAAAAAATGTTTTTCACATTTTTTGTTGTTGTTGAAGATCATCCCAGATGATATTGACTGCTTTGGTGGAGGGAGATTAACTTAGGAAAAATATTGCATTGATCAACTAAATAAAGAATCTCTGGCCTTTTTTCTTATGGAAGGTTAGGAACACAAACCTTCCAATATGATGCTATTTTAAAAAAAGCAGGAGACTCACAAAAATGAGCTCATCACATGAAGATTGCCTTAATGGTTCATGACTCTTTAGAGGAGCAGGCCTTTAAACACCAAGGTCGGCCAATAGCTCCGCCCCCAACAGGCCTGGAGACGACCGGGTAATTGGAGGGAAGCAAAGACTGTATATAGAATGGACAGCGTGGCTCTGCCTTTCATGGTTGTATGGTTTTGAAGCCAAATGAACCCCCTTAATGAAGCCGCCATTGTGCAGGCAGAGTCTGAGCAGAAGAGAATTTGGTTGGAACTGGGTAACAAAAAAGCAAAAAACACTTCTTTTTTTTTCTTTCAATGATCTAATCTCTTTTTGGCTCTCTTTCTGGAAGTTTCATGTATCCACGATAAAAACTACTCACAAACAGCAACTGTCAATCATCACAAAACTTATGGCCCAGTTTTTAATGTCCAATAACTAATAAAAAACCAACTCCTCAGAAAAAAAGGACTTAAACACAATGCAGCCAATTAACATCTTCATATCACCACAGCGTAAGACTGTGAAAAATATTCCTACGAGGTGTAACAATATTTTAAAGTTTCACCACCTCTCTTCTGGAATGCATTAGGAGACTGATATTCTGACCTACACTGCAGCCAGCCACCAGGGGGTGCAGTTTTTGTGGAGACCTCAGTTAGAGCCGACTGTCATTGCCTCCATTAGTTATGTGCAATACTGCAAATTTGCTATTGATCCAATACCAAGTAAATATAGGGCTAGTATCTCTAATATCAATATCAATATTGATACTTTTTACATACAAAATCAGTTTGTTAAAATTATTAAGACTAACACACAACTTACTAAAACTACTACAACACGAAATTTGAACATTTATGGATGTCAAAAACTATTACATTCAGGCATTAAATATATCATTTTGATCAAACAGCATGTACATACTAGTAAATTAACTATTACAGAAACAATAATATTTAGGAAATCAGTCATATACTGATCATTTTAAGTATTGATCTCATCACACAAGTAGTGATTGATATTAATATCAATGTTGGTGTCAATATATAGATATTTTAGATCAATAGCTCACTACTAGCATCCATTGATTATACAGTTAATGGAGGGAAGGGGGTTTGTGTAGCAGGCAGCCTTAAAGAGACAGTTGTCAAAAGGAAACAGATGCTGAAGTCAGAGTTTTCTAAAACACTAGGAAGAGAAAAAAAAAACAGGGATTTGTTTTAAGCTACTTCCTTGAGGTATAATAAAGGACAGTGTTGAGATGAGGAGAAGTACTATACCCCTCTTTAAAGTGATAAAAACGAGCTTAATAGGACCTCAGGGGCTGGGTCCAGTTACATGCTGCAGTGTTTCCAAAGGTGTAGTTTGTAAGTGTGTGACATCTCACCCAGTCTTAACTTGTTGTCCTGTCTGGTGTGTGTGTGTGTGTCTACATCCTGCCACCATCACCAGGAGGGGACATGTCTGGACTTTGCTGTGACCTTCACCGGCTGATTAGGTTAGAGCAGGAGAAGTGAAGCTTGGTAAGAGTGTTCAGAGAGGGACAGAGAGTTTTTCCTCCAAACTGTGTCTGCATGTCCTCCTGACTGCTGCTGCTGCTGCTGCTGAAACTCAAACACTGTCACATGGACACGCTGCAGTCTGCATTATTTAACTCTGTACATGTATGGACTGTTAAACCAATCCACCAAGGACAGATGGATACTTTCTGAGCATGTACCTGAAGTCAAGTCACAGGGAAACGCTCAAATTATCCCATCTCACTGGGTCTGATTCATCTCTAAAAAGATCCTTTTTAATGCCACATGTGCCAGATTATATGAAAATGATTTGATGTAAATGTGGCAAAAGCAAAAACCGCATTCAGAACATGATCAGAGAGAACAGGAGTCATCAACCATCTGCCATACATGGATCCACTATTCTGTTCTGCTTTGCACCATTTTCACTCTGTAGTTTTGCTTTAAGATTATTATCTTAGTTTTTGGGACCAGAAAACTTTCAGGTAGTTCTGTCTGCTGTTTCCTCTGAATAGGGCGGTGTCATCATTTACAGAAACAACCTGCTTTTCAGGGTAAAACTGAAACTATAATTTCAAATAATAAATTCAATCTGAAAAATGATGTAATAAATAAAGAGAGATTTCCTTACACAGTGAGAGCCCAAAGAAAAGATAAAAACAGAAAATTTGATGATAGCGTTTCATAAAACCAGTCAAATTATCTGTGCACTAGATTAGAAATCTTGATATAAGAATTTAGTGGAGCTTTTTTTTAGCAACATTTCAGGAGCAGGACCACACCTCAACATCACTCCTTCCAGTATTTAAACCCTCCTAACTCACCGTGTCCTGTTTGTTCTCTCTTCATACGTCCCTCCCACCCTCCCTTTTCTATCTACTTCATGCTTCGTAGGGTCTTTAAATAAAGTGGGGGTCCGTCGTGCCCGGGAGCTACGGGGGACTCCTTCTCATAGCTTCCCCAAAACACCTGTGACACATAAGCACCTTTGCATTTAGTCATGTAAATAAACCAATTTAATCCTACATTGATGTGTGGTCCTTGCTCCTGAAAACCTAGAAATAAATGGTCCCTGAGAAGTATTTCCAAATGTTGAAACAAGAAATTAATGTTCATTTTTAGATTAAAATACTTGAAAACAAACTCCCTGAAACACAATAAGTGAAATTTACTAACCATAACTAAAAAATTCTAGATTATTTCATTTTGTTTTCTTAATTTTTGCAAATGAACCTTGGGAAAGAGAACTACCACTAAATTATTATTATTTTTAAAATAAGAGATATTTCAAGAGAAGTATGTTTCTTAAAACAAGTTGGTTCATTTTGAGATCATATCAAATACCACAGACTGGATAAGTGTTTTTAACACTTTAATTTGTCACAGTGACCTCTCAAGGTTTAAGACTATTGAACACGTTCAGGAAGGGGCCAGATTACTTTAACATGTGAGTGTGAGAGTTGGAATTGAACCCCCAACCTTCAGACTATTAGACAACATCGTTACTATCAATGTGCCACAGCCTCTGAGAACTCATGACTCTAAAACTTGACTTTATGGGAAGAAGATGAAATCTTCAGAAGGGCCTGATCTACTGAGATCCTAAATAAGCCCTAAACTTGCTATGCAAACTGTTACAAGGAACAAGAGAAAAAGCAGGAGGTGGTCTCAGATGCAGATTAAACCAAACAAAAGTCTTTATTCAAGCAAAACTCAAAAATCACCAAAAAAAACAACAACAACCCAACTCTTAAAAAAGGAATCAAAAATCAAAATCCAAATCTTGAAAAAAATCCCAAACTCAGGGGAGACACAGGAGACACAAACCTCCTCAAAACAGGTTGACATGACACAGACGCAGACTGAACTCAGGGATTAAAGACACAAGGACTAATCAAACTCAGGTGTGGCACAAGACACAGGTGAAACACATGAGAGTCAATCACAAAGGAGCAGAAACACACGGGCAACAGGAAAACTCAACCAGGAGGAGAAACACACGGATCAGGTACAAAGTTAAACACAAGGGAAACACAAGAATCACTAAGAACACAAGAAATACCTGTAAACAAAACCCCAAAAACAAACCCAGGAAACAATGAACAACAACCAAAGAACAGAAACAAAGACAAAACCCCAAAACCAGGGTCAAAAGTCAGGGTCTGGACACAAACTAAAAAACTGGACATGTTATTAGTGGCTGTGTTAGGGGTCATCTACTATGACTAATTGGTTTATAACAGGTACAAAAATGGTACCGACCACCTTGTTCAACAGAGGATTTAGCATGAGTTACCATCTGTCTCCAAGGAGAGTTTGGAAGAACTGAGTGACTGTGAATGAAAAATGAAGTTTGAAGTTATGGAGTTTTAGGTTTAGGTGGAAGGAATAAAACATCAATAGCCCTATTTTAAATGTTTAAAGTATTATCTATTGCTTTCTGTTCTCTGTTCACTTTTGTTTCAAAACATGCCACAAAACTGAAGTTCTTTCATGCTGTTTTAAGAGCATTTTAGAAAAGGATGTTTTGAGTCATTTACTGTGTCCCAGGTGTGAGAACCAAAAAGAAAAAAAAAAAACCCTTACCCATTCTGTGTGAAAGCATTCAACACTTTGGACGGCACACCAGAAAAAATACTCTAGGAGATGCTGGCAGAACTGTGCTGGTGCCAGTTTACACCTGCTTTTAAAACATGTGAAACACAGACTACGATCGGTGTCAGGTTTAAGAAATCACTTTACAGACGCTAAATGATTTCATTTTTCCTCCACCCATTATTTTGCCTGTTCTGATTATCTGTATGTATTCCACATATTCATGAAGATAGTCCGGGTTTTTTTTGCCGTTTTTTTGTACCCAATCCTCAGTGTACCCAGTTACACTGCCAGGCCAAAAAAAAGGTCACCACCAAAAAAAAAGTTCACACACTCTAATATTTCATTGGACCACCTTTAGCTTTGATTACGGCTCGCATTTGCTGTGGCATTGTTTTGATAAGCTTCTGCAATGTCACAAGATTAATTTCCATCCAGTGTGTCATTAATTTTTCACCAAGATCTTGTATTGATGATGGTAGAGTCTGACCGCTGCGCAAAGCCTTCTCCAGAACATCCCAAAGATTCTCAGTGGGGTTAAGGTCTGGATTCCAGGCCAATCCATGTGTGAAAATGATGTCTCATGCTCCCTGAACCACTCTTTCACGATTTGAGCCCTATGAATCCTGGCATTGTCATCTTGGAATATGCCCATGTCATTAGGGAAGAAAAAATCCAATAGGAGACTCGTACCTATTTGCTTAGTTAAATCCAGGTGGCAACTTTTTTTTGGGCCAGGCAGTGTAGTACATCAGCTTTGCATACGCTATCATATTTGCATGTTTTTATACATGCTTCAGACCCTAAATCTACTGAAATTAAATCAACCTAATGAAGTACTGGTGCCTGCTCTGTCCCAGCTTTCAGAGGACAAAGTGTGTTTTTATCACATATAAATATATATATTTTTTGTTAGTATGAGTAAAATTGAGCCTCAGGATGTGTAACTGTTTCAGCAGTTGAGGTTTAGTTCCTTCAGTGTCTCCTCCACACCAAATGTCTTTTCCACCAGTGTTTTCTGTCTTTTATCAAGCTGCTTGAATGTGTTGCTGAATCTTGAAACAAGTTTAATCCCGATGAAACGCTTGTTGAAAGAACCAGTTCAGTTTATTTTAATTGTTTTTATTGAATTTCAGACCCACCAACTAACTGAGACAAAACAAAATGTTCCGTCACAGATGGAGATAAATCTGTCAACACAAAGATAAAAAATAAGGTTATAAATCCAGCATGTCTGCATGAAAGAGTGTAAATCTTGGTTAGTGCTGAATAATCTGCAGTGTGGGAGTTGCACCCTTGTGGCCATTAGTGATAATTTATGCCAGAGGCTCTTACCCTGTTTTTACGTGAGCAGAATGTGATGGGACACGTTCCTCACTCTGTTTAAGACCCTGGAATAAATTCATCTGCCTTTAGCTGTGACAGACTGAACAAACTTTACAGCTTTTGTTAAAGGTCTGACACCTCCAAACTGTGAACATCCGTCAACACCTTTCTCCTTTTGTTATCGTACGCTTCATCAACAGCAGTCATGTTGTTTCTGTGTTTCTCTGTGGGGTGTAAACTGGAGGGGAGGGTGTGAGCCACGAGGACCAAAGAGGGATGGAGGAGCTTAAATCTAAAGTTTCATTTAAAAAAACCTCCTGAACATTCGACCTTCATGGAGTTTTGCCTTCTTCTACTCCCTGGGATATTTGGAGGTGAAGGGTTTTAAACAGCTTTTATTCCCCTTGCCCTTTTTCCTTCGAATGTAGATCCACTAACGAGATGAATAAAGTTCATTAACCTCTAACTTCAGAGCTGAAGGTGACCGTATTCTTAAAAAAAAAAAAAAAAAAAAAAGAGGACCTCAACCCGGTCACTTGGAGAAAATTCCCAAAGACGACAAAGAAGCTTCATAACCCATGCACTCATTTAAAACCCTCCTTTTCAGTTTGAAGTGATTATATGCAATGATGTAAACTTAAGTAATGTACAAATATCCCATTTGAGAAAATCTCAACGAAGCCAGTTAAAAATATAGACAAAATTTTGAGATAAAATGACCAAATTTCAACATTTTTACTCACGCTTTTGACAATTCATTTCAAAATTTCAACTTTTAATGTCCCAATTTGACTTTTCATCTCATAACTTTGACTTTTTAGCTCAAAACTTCAACCTCTTTCCAGTAATTTTGACTTTTTTTCCAAAATTTTTGACTTTTTGTCTCAAATTTTTCAATTGCTATCTCAAAATTTAACTTATCTCACCTTGTAACAATTTATTAGAAAATTTCAACAGTATCTCAAAACTGTATGTATCTCATAACTTTAATTTTTCATTGCAATATTTTAGCTATTAATGAAGGAATATTGTCATGAAAATCCCAAAACTTTGACTATAGTATCTCAAAATAATGGCTTTTTATCTCATAACTTTGACTTATAAGCACATACTTTTTTGTCCTTATAATTTTGATTTTTAATCTCATGATTTTGACTTTTTGTCTGAAATATTTCACTTTTTTAGCTTATAGTTTGGCTTTTCATCTTTTAACTGACTCAAGCTCAAAACTTCAACTTCTTTCTTGTAATATGACCTTTTATCTCAGAATTTAAACTTTTTGTCTCAAAATTTTGTTCTTTTCTCTTGGTTTGACTCATCGCATAACTTTCACTTTTTGTTGCAATGTTTTGACTTTTTAAATCACAAAAGTTTGATCATTTATTTCAGAATTTTGTTTTTTTTTTATCTCAAAATAATGGTATTTTACCTCATAACTTTGACTTTTAGCTCATAATTTGATTTTTCTTTATAATTTGAACTTTTTGTCTCAAAATTTGAACTTTTTGCCCCAAATTTTTGTCATTCATCTTAAAATTTTACTTTTTGTCCCAAATCTTTTGACTTTTGATCCCCAAATTAAAAAACAAAACAAAATAAATAAATAAATCAAACATTGGCCACAACTCTGAGAAAAGAGAGGTCATACTGTACATCAGCAGTTGGTCTGTAAGAGTGCATTTACACTTCAGCATTTTCTGTATGAGTTGACAGCACAAGCAGTCAGAACAAACCATGACATTTTTTGGAATTTTATAAAATCACAGACATAATTTCACTCCAAAAAAGGAGGATAAGTCCAGGCAGAAGAGGACGTTTGCTCTCTGTATCTGAGCAGCAGTTTAGTATCAAAGGGAGCAGAAAGCGTGCAGATGGTGTGAGATCACAGCATCAGTCTGATGTTTCTCTGACTCTGCTCCATGTGCAGATCTGAGCCATGAAGCTTTGCACTCCTCTGCCTGGTTTCTCCATGAATCCTGCTCACTCTGACTCATCCTGCACAGCTGTGCTCACACTCACTGCAGCGTCTGAACCCCCTGCTGTTCACCCTCATGGAAACTCACCCCTCTATATCTCTCTCTCTCCTCCTCAGTGCACACAGGGAACCAAAGGTCTGCTGGAGTCAGCCACACGCTCCCCTCTCATCTCCACCTCCTGTCCTCAGGGGAAACCCCCCACAGCTCAGCCCTGCCCGGACGTGGGCCCCCCCATGAACCCTGACCCCTCACCTGAGGTCTCCACCAGTTGCGGGGCTCGCCACCTCGTCATCTCTCACGGTGATATCTCTCCCGCGCGTCACAGCAAGACTCGCTCGAAGAGAAGTAAAAGAGCGGCTCTGCACATCCCCAACCCGGCCTTTGAAGACCCCGTGGCCCCTACCTCTCCGGACTCTGGCCCCGACTCCAAACCCAGGGGCCACAAAGGCTCCAGCTTTGCTCCTTTGCACTGACTGACAGGAATACGACGTCTTCCTCACGTGGACACACTCTTCGTTTGAAGCATGCATGCTGTGAAACAGTCATGGTTCAAGTTTTATAAAGTCAAAATGGTCTTTATTATTTATCTATTTATTATTTATTTGTTCCAAACTTGTTGGGTCTTGATGAGTGTGAAGACGACAATCACTAAGATGATACTGTGGGATTAATTTAAACATGGAAGTGGAGTGAACAGTGGATTTATGCTGCAGAAACTGAAATCTCAGCAAGTGTTTTTGTTTTATTCATAGGGATGCATGACATTGGATTTTTGGCTTATATCCAATATTTTACAACTCATTTAGCCGATAACGGATACCAATATTTTTTCCACACACCAAACTGAACTAAACAGATCTTCATCTTTCTTTTGTATTAGGTTTAGCATACAGTTATATGGTACATACTCCTATTACATTTGTTGTATATTATTCATTTTCTCTGCAAAATAATGAAAATACTCCATTACTTAATGCTCTTCTTGAGTCAATCAAAACGCAACTGCCAATAACTGTTACTCTATTTTTAAGCCAATGTCATCCAATATATACTGTGCATCCTTATTTATTTATTTTTAAAAAGTCTATAATAGACTTAAGGTGTCATTTTTGACTTTGGTATCTTCAAATCAGACATTTTTTAGGTGAATTTGGCTCATATTAAGTCTAAAACTGACAATTCTTATCAAAAATTTCAAATGAACACTTGCTTAGATTTCAGTTTTTGCAGCATAGAAACAGTGAGCATCATGTTTCTGTTGATGTTCCTGTAAAACATGAGGTCTACCAGCATGCCAGTTGCACAGTTTTACTACAGATGGTTTGATGTCTAAAGTATTAAAGTAGTAAAAGGAGCTTGAAAGTGTCTACGGACGCTCACATGTAGAATGAGGCTCAGTGTGTGAGGACGAAAGTTTCTGTTTAAGGTCAAATCTAACCCACATTGAAGGAACTCACATGTGTTATTTCTACACCAGCGTGGTTTATAGTATGAACGTGAGCCAGTTTTTCTTTCAGCTGAGGAGCAGAGGCACAGTTTGTACCAGTGATGTCATGCTGAGACAGATAGGCAGTGAATAATGGAAGAAGTTACAGGGCTCTGACAGCTTCTACAAAGCTCTTTCCAGGATAGAAGAGATGTTTTCCATGTGACGCTGAAAGCCTCTGGTACATGTCAGAGTCCTTTAGAGAAACACAGGAGTGATGATCAGGTGGTGTATCAGCAGGAGACTTCGCTTTAGCTCATGGGAATCAAAGACGTGTGCTGTTAAGACTCTTGTGCTTGGGATATTTTTTTTCTCTGGAAGGGATACAAGGTTCTGAGAATTTTCAATAGAAATTTCCTGAAATTAAAAGGAAATTTTGGGGAAATCATATTAACTGTATTTCCCTGGTTAGATGCACAAAGAGATATAAGCGAAATGTGTGCAAACATGTCTAATGCAATATTTTCAAATGATATTAGAAAGGAAATTTCATGAATTTTCCTGAGTTCAACTATCGATATGAAATGGATCAATCCATTGTCACATTGTTAGCCTTTTTGCTTAACAATCCCCTTATTGATTCTCTACATTACACCACAGTGGAAAGACCTTACGTCCCCTATTCTACCCCAGTTAGCTTAGCTTAGCAGCTAGATAACAGCTTCCCAAGAAAACGCTGATTCAAAATTTCCGCTTGAACTTTTCTCAAGACGCTGTAAAACTGAACACACTGCGAAATGTACATTACTCTCTCACAATAGATTCATATCCAATACATTCTACAAGTTATTCATCTCCTTTTGTACCAAAACCGGCATAGTAAACATTGCGCTAGCTTGATGCTAGTATATATGGGAAATCTCATTGATGTGCTAGCGGTTAGCATACATCACTAAAGCTTCGGTTTCAAAGCAGAATTTCAACTTTCATTACAGAAACATGTCATAATTCCTCTGTCAGAGCAACACTGAGAATTCTAAACGTCCAAATACTAACAGGCAGATTTTATCCAACCGGAGGATAAAAGAAAAGTTGCTTTCAGGCTCATGGCTGATTTCAGTATAACTACGGCAAGCTGCAGGTTCCACACAGTGTAAGGCATTGCTGCTATCATGTCAAGATACGTGGTGGCCTACTTCAGTCAAGAACATGAAACAAAATAATACATTATGTCATGTGGCGAGTGAATTTTTAAACTTATTTTTATTCATTTATGCCCAGAGATATCCAGATCCAGTGACTAATTTCATATTTACATATTTATTAACTCTATAAAATGTTTCTGACAAAGAAAAACTGTAGAGCCTACCATAGAAATCAGAATCGATAAAATTTTATCAATATCCATCCCTATCCATAAATTAAGATTAACCTTACCATAGAGTATATTTATCTCAGCTCTATCATTAAAAATTATCTTGACAGGACTTTTGGACTCCAAATCTAGAAATTGTTTTTCAGCAATTTATTTCATCTAGATATAAATTTAAACGTTTTGTTTAAGTTTGGGATGTCATAAGCAAGAGTCTTATGTGAAAAATGACACTACATCATGTAAAGGTATAAGACTTGGTACTGAAGGTCTTGAAGGGTAAAAACAGTACAACATGAGAACGTTGATCAGAAAATACTACTTCTGCATATCCAGGGCTGAATAAAACCCACTTCCCTTTCCCTCTTTGACTTCATACTGAAATCACACATGTGAGTTCTGTTTTGGGTGGACTTCTCCTTTACTTTGACACAGTGCAGTGATATAACCTGTTGTGTTGTTCAGATTTCTCTTCTGTATAGATGGCAGGGAATGCATCTGCATGAAAACAACTAGAGATATATTTTATGGTATTCTTTCTTTATTTACATCCCTAAAAAAAAGTCCTTAACACACCTGAATCATATTTTCTCCTCATAAAACTGATATATTGATTCCTAAATACCTTGTTTACCTGAGCAGAAGCAGTGTTGCACATTTCTAGAGTTGTGTGCTGGGAAATTCGGGTCTTATGCAAAAAGTCACATCGGGCTCTTTCACTTTACTTCTGCAAATGTTTCCCCTCAGTTTGTATCAGTAACTGCTCATTCTGTATGCTCTGACCGCTCTCTGATGTAAAGAAGCCCGTGTCGGTGTTGTCTCAGGTGGAAATGTGTGAGTATTCAGTATCCAGGTACCTCGGTATGCAAACTCTGTGTGAGGTGTATCACGCCACACCACTTGTAACCTGACGGCAATAGCTGCACAAAAATGCAATCCTCCAACCAATCATCCCCGTCACTCCTTTTGCACACATGCACATGCAAATGCACACTGTCTGTAATTAGTTCACCACAAGAGTCTCACCCTTAGTGAAGCGAAATCACCTCTTGTGCAATCTTTTCTGTGTGAAGAGCCATCCCAACACCCTCTAAATCCTCTAAATACAAGAGAGAATGAATGCAGGAAATGCATTTCCAAAAGGAAAATACTGTACTGTATTCATATCAAGTGTAAGGTTGTTTAAACCAATGCTCCTTTCAAAATAAAAGAAAAAGAAGTCAGAGAAATCAAAAGGCTGTATTTGTCTGTATTGCACTGAAATTCTGCAGAACACCACTAGATGGCAGTAATGACAAAGACTCATGGAGCTATAACTCACACTCAAACCATCAACATTAAACACTGTGAATATTTAGCAGCAAGCCTTTTTTTAGCGTTCTGCTCCTTTAATTCAAACTCTATTTTCTGATCTTGTCTTTGTCTCCCTTCTTTGTAATTACATATATTAAATAAAAGAACAAATCAAAGTCTCTTTCCCAGGATTGTATGACTGAGAATAAAATGAAAACAAAGATCTTTTTTAACTTTTTGTCCCTCTGGGTTTATTCACACACCATATTGTGAAAAACAATGAAACAATGGCTTAAAGCAAAGCTGTGTTCAGGGAGCAGACAGGTGTGTTTAAGTGTAGTGCAGCGGTGGACTTGAGGTTAGAGATGTGGACACGTGACTTTTGGTTTCTGGGCTGAATTCAGAAACTGTGTGTGAAACTGCAGATGAGAGGAGTCCACACTATTTTTTTTTTTTTTTTTAGTAGACCACATTTGATTTTATGAAACTTTTTTCCCTCTTTGTCTGCGTTTGTCTTTATAGCTGCGTTCTATCTGGTGTCAGCGCTTTTAGAACAAAGAATCTTTTTTTTATTGCAGTAAAAGATGAGTAGAAATGATTCATGGCTGTTAGTGAATATCACCAACCCTCCCTGGAGGCTTCACCAGTGATTTTCAACCTTTTTTTGAGCCACGAGACATTTTTTACATTTACAAAATCCTGGGGCACACCACCAGCTAAATGACATAAAATGACCCTCTACAGCAGGGGTCACCAACCTTTTTTAGACTGAGGGCTGCTTCAAGGGAACGGAGGAGTGGGAGGGGCTACTTGCTGGATACAAAGCTCCTCATAACTTTGCAATGATAATAATAATTACAATGATATGTGAACATGCAGCATATATTTGTCTGTTCCATCTGCTGCTGCATGATTGGGCAAAACTGACCAAACAAAACATCATCACTATTGTTGTTATTTGTAAAAACTGTAGCCTGTAATCTTGTATTTTTAACATGCAGTTATATAAAATATTGAAGTGTGGACTCACATAATTCATGCCCCCACGCCACGTTGGTGACCCCTGCCTTACAGGTTATTACAATTGTGCCTAAAAGTTTACACCCCCTCCAACAGAATTTTCTGATTTTTAAGCCTTTTCTCAGAAAATACAAACGATAACACAAAAAACTTTCTGTCACTCCTGGTTAGAGGTTGGGTGAAGATATTTATTAACAAACAACTGTGTTTACTCTTTTTAAATCATAATGACAACAGAAACTTCAAAAATGACCCTGTTCATTTTTTTATACACACACACTGATTAAAAGCAAATAGATCACAGGTGAGGATGGTTACCTTTAGTAGACATTCAAACACATTTGTGTTCACTTTTGTTCATTTATCAGAACAAAATCACCAGAGTTGTGTGAACTTTTGAACAGGGTCATTTTTGAAGTTTCTATTGTCATTATGATTTAAAGAGAGTGAACTTTTTTTTCTTTCAATAAATGTCTTCACCCAACCTCTAACCATGAGTGACAGAAAGGTTTTTGTGCTACCATTCATATTTTCTGAGAAAAGGCCAAAAAAATCAGAAATTCTGCTGGGGGGAGTAAACTTTAAGGCACAACTGTACATTGGGACGTCAGGTAATTTGGGACTGATAAGGAAAAACAATGCTTCCACTTCCCTTTATTGGGCTGTGGCAAAGTGAGAGGCACTAATGCATTTCTGTGGATGTCTCCTTTAAAAGTCACATGACATATTTTGAGAGTCATCACATTGGGGGGTGTGGTCAGCATCAAACAGGAAGCTGACTCCTAATATCAGGAGGTAAGGAAAGCGGCATTTGATTTTTTTGATTTAATATAAGGCTGTTAAATTTGTATGACTTATCTACTGTGGTTATGTGATTTGTACTAAGATGTATGATGCAATGGTGTACTGAAATAAACATACATTGTTTTGTGATGATGATTCAATTTTCTTAATTAGGACATTTTCTTGCTGTATCATAACATGTTTGGTTATTTGGGACAGTCTTTCTGGGTTAATATTAAAATATTTCATTCATGTAATCATACATTACATGCTTTAAAATGAGAAATTCTTACACATTTTACCACACCAAATCAGAGTTGCTAATAGTAAGAATATATGAAGTACGGTTCAAAAATTGGTCAGATTGAGATTTTGTCTTCTAATTTTATAAGTTATCAGATTTCATTTACAAACAATAAAAGAGGTTTCAGTAAAGTAACCCAGAAACGTATTGAGGTATAGTTATAAAGTGACAGGAGCCTGTGAAGTGGGAAAACTAGTGCAGGCACAGCACTGTATGCAAAATTCCTAACCATCGTAGGCTTATTAGTCCTCATTTGTGAAACTGATTTATTTGCAGAATAGGATGGCAACCAGGGAGAGAAAGCAATAGAGAGTTGAGAGAGAACTGAGGAAAGGGAAATATAACAAGTGGAAGGAAGAAAGTATGAAGGAAGCGATAGATAAAGACGTGAGGGCAGGTGGAGTACCACAGCTCCGTTACATCACCAGGGCATGGAATGTCCCCAAATCCACCCTCAGAAGGAGAGTTGTGAATGCAATATTCTACATCCAAAGGACTGTGTCCCAAATTTCTAAACCTACTGTCCCAAACACAGCATTAGGCTGCATATCTCTACATAACAGCAGTCACTCACCTGTGCTCCTGCTCTGTTCTCCTCTGGTTCTCCTCACACCACAGCTCCCTGCTCCCCTTTGGCCTTAACTCCTCCAAATCCTTCCCTGTTCCTGCTCTTCGTCCTGTCTAACAGGTTCTTCATTATAATCCCTGGCACCTTCATATTTCTCGGAAAACACATTTGTTCTTGATGCTTTGAAGTCGGCTCTTCCTGTCATTGTGAAGCAGACTTCACCAAGTGTTGGATTTGTTGGAACGTGAGCTGGGTTCAGACTGTCATGACACAGGCTGGTTTTACTCTATTGATGATGTGTGTTTAAAATAATAAGTTCAAAGGTCTTTTCTTCCTCTTCACTGACAGGAGTGACAGTCTGATCCATGTTTATTAGTGGTAGAGTTTGTCTCGATTGTTTACACACATTTTCTCAAAGAAAGCTTCATACTCTCAGAACTCTATACTCAATTCCAAAAACACACACACAACAAGCCAAAGGATTAAAATTCCTCCAACAATCTCATAATGTAAGTTATTTTGCTTGGTTTAGTTAACTAAAATTTTATCACTGTGTTCAGCTGCACATGACTCCAGACTTTCTCAAGAGAGGAAGACCTGAAGCCAGCAAACATCATGATGCTGGACCATGAAGAGCAGTCATTCAAAGTCAAAATCATCTACTTCGGCCTCGCTCTGTGTAATCCTGCTGCATACACAGATGGGAGTCTCCAGACTCAGTGGTACAGGTGACTAATGGCACCATTCAGACTGTTGAAGGGGAAGAGCAAAAAAGGAAGAGAACTAAGCAGTGGATCAGTGGGACTGGGTCTTTGTTAACCTGCTCATAAAGACCCCAAAGGTGAACTTTGCTGAGAGAATCAAACCATAACACCGTGTACCCACAAAAAATGTTGAAAGCGAGTTTACTTGCGCGACCAGTAAAGACGCTCGAGTTTTGACGCTGGTACAAATGTGCCAAATTCGCTGTACGCTCGCCGTGGCATCGTTGCAAGAAGAATCCACTAACTTCATCATATCATTTCATCATGGAACATGGCTCCGATTACCACCATCGCTGCTCTGTACCTGCTGTGGAGAAGTAATCTGCGGGCTCGGCGCCATCGTCGGTACTGGGTGCATGCTACCCAACGGAGGCGGTGTGAGCTCGGTGAGTTCCACCGTCTCTTGCAGGAGCTGCGTCTAGACAACGGCAGGTTACAGCGGTACTTCAGGCTGACTGTCCCCCAGTTTGAAGAGCTGCTATCAGGGTTGGTGCCAGGATCTCCTGCCTGGATACCAACTACAGGCGCTCCATTCCAGCTGTGGAGCGCCTGTCCATCTGTCTCCGGTGAGTCTCCATTTAGCTGTTTGTCAAATGAGCAAGGCTCCAACCGGTACACAAGAAAAATCAAAAATGAAAACAGATGAATCAATTTTTTAGTAATAGCTATACCTGTGTTTGGTGTCACAACTATGAAAGAGCGCCATTTTCACTTCTTGTTTTAAAGCAACTCTAACAAATTAAGCCAACCCAACAAGACAGATGAAAGTGATATTAGGCAATTTCTGAAGCTTTCTTGCTGCTGATTAGCAGGAGGACGCTTCAGTCTGAGATAAACCTGTTTATAGTCTGAGCTGAAATCCTCTCCTCTATGCATGCGTGAAAACTGTGAAGACAGATTTTGATTCTATCCTGTTAATTCAAGAAGTTTGTCTTTTAAATTCATCTTTATTTCAGTGTGAGCACATACAGCATGTATGACAGGGGAATGAAGCCGATTTAAAATATTTTGAGCCTCCAGAAGGAAAAATGATACCACAGCTTGAAAGAGTTAAATGTTTTCTGTGTTGACAATTTCCTGCCTTTGTGGTGTGTTATATGAACTCAAATGTCAAAGTAATCTGTGTCAGTATCACTCAACAATGGTCTGAAGGCACAAACAGGGGTATAAGTGTATCACACACACCCTATAATTACTCAGACTGTGGTACACAGAGTCTATGTCACACACTGTGACTTTGCTTTGTTGTTACTTTGCTGTCATGCTCTTTTTGTCATTCTTTGCATTCAACACAAATCAAAAATGACAAAAGGATTAGAAACAATGCTCCGGTTCAGCTGACAGATTATCTTCTGATAAATGTGTTGTTTACATCACACTGCTTATCAGTGTTACACGGCTGAGAGAAACCTGCCTGTTTTAGCCACTTTGTTTCTTATTGATTCACCTGAAGGTTGTGACTGAATTTCTTTGAAATATTTTAGAGTGCTTTTTTTTAACCATATTTTGATAATTTGCTCTTCGACTGCAGCACCGTTTCACACTGTCTTCTTTCTTAACTTACCATTGAAGTTGACCCTGTATTAAAAGCAAAACTTGGTTTGTTTTTCTTGCATGTGTGATGTGAATTTATTGTTGTTATTTGGAATATTACTCCTTCAAAATGCACGTGTATTTTATGCTAATAGGTGTCTGCATGTTTTCTGGTTGTAGGTACAGCTACATGTGCTTGCTTCATGTTTCAGTACACACTTGAGGTCAAAATTGTTTGCACTGTAGAGAATGTGAACATGAGATATTGAGGTGTGTGGCTGTGCTTGTAGTGTGAAAATGTTAGTGCCCTAGCTTTCAGGTTGGATGGTCTTTTAATGAAACCCTGAAAACAGTCAATTATTGCTCCTACACGTTTCCCAAATATCTCAACAAATTGATGTGGCATGCTAACTTGTAAACTTGCTCTGTCTGGCCAATGCACCAAGAGAGCCAAACATGCATGGAGAACAATGATGGTCTCCTGAACTACAGCACTAACTGTCCCTCAGTGCACACCGAATAAATGGGAAATGTGCTGCAATGGAAGATCCAACCTAAGATCAGCTGTAACAGCTTTTCACACAACAATACTGCCCGACCATGGCTGCTTCAAAGTTTCTTCACTGAAATACTTCTGTTCAAAGTGGTAGCAGGGCCCCCTTAACCTAATGTAAAGTCAATGTTAGGATGTTCCAATATGACAATGAACCAAAACACAAGGCCAAGTTGACCTGCCATTGGCTACAGCAGAATAAAATGAAAGTTCTGGAGTGGCCATCTCAGTCTCCTGACCTCGATGTCATTGAGCCACTGGGGGGAGATTTTAAACCTGCAGATTATGCAAGACAGCCTAAGAATTTACAGGACCTGGAGGCTTTTTGCCAAAAAGAAGGGGCAGTTTTACCTATCCTACTTTTATTTGGGATGCTAACATCATCTTACTTTGCACACAGGAAAAAATTAATGATGTTACATTAGATTATTTGTTATTAATGCAGTTCATCTAAACATCCTGTGACTTAAACAGATGGAATCACGAAGTAACAAGAAACTCAGGCTCAGTTGAAACGTCACCCATCAGCAGTAAAAGATCTCAACAGCTCCTTCCAGCTGTCGTACAGGCTCTTTACCTGTCTGTCTTCCATGTGTGCGGCTTATGAGGGAAGCGGTGCTCCCCTCTCTCCACACACGCGCTGAGGAATGTCAGGAAAAATTAAAACGCCAACGGCATAAAGAGTCTGCCATGTTTAATGAGTTCCTCGGAAGAACAAATAAATGTTTATGGAGAGCCGCTGCTTAACATCCCCGGTCCCCCCTGTTCTGGTCTGCTGTTTGGCTGTGTCATGAAAACACGGGGCTGTTGCCGAGGAGATTCCCCAGCTCTTTAATGAGTGAGGTCTTTGTCCGCGCCTCAGGCTTCAAGTTAAAACTTTTCATCACCCTTTACTATACATTCACTTCTTGGCACTGATACCATCTCATCAGACGCCATGACCAGCTCTTATTAAGAGGTCCAGACCTTCAGAGACGGCACGTGTCAAAGTCAAGATCACAGGCAGAGTCAGGAACATCTGCACAGCTCTGGAGTAAGCTAATGCTTTGCTACTATTGAACTTTCCTGTAAGAAGAATAGTCTGTTTTCCTATATTGTAAACATGGATTCGAAGTAAGAATACTGGATGTTCAGACTAAACGTGTGCAGATTTTCAAACCTCTGTATATTCAAATGTAGTAGAAAACCCTGAATCTGTTTATAAACTGAGGGTACATTCTAAAAATAGTAGCAGATCCTCATGAGATGATGTCATCACATAAGGATCTCCTGACTGGTTTTCTGACACCTTCGATATGCCTACTCTGTCTGATCAGAATTTTAACTCTTTACCTCCCTTTACCTTATGTGAAAAAGGTAACAGTAGATGGGATGGATTTCAGAATGGATGTCTGATTTTTATTTTGTTTATGTTTGTTTGTTTACTCTTACCTGCCATGCCTTGTTTTTACTGTAAAGTGTGTGTGAGCTGCTGAGTATCTCTCACCACTACTTTCAGTTTCAATTCTTGTCTCATGATGGGGGGCAGCAAACCTTAAGCTATCGTCTGTCAGCAGTGGTTCCATTTTTGAGTTTTAATTAGGGATGGGTATCGAGAACTGGGTCCTGTTAGGAATCGATAAGAAATAGTTCAATCCATAGATATTGTTTGTGTTCTTGCTTAACGATTCCTCTTATCGATTCTTTACGCCGCAGTGGGCAGACCTTACATCCTCTGCTCTGACCCAGTTAGCTTCACTTAGCAGCCAGAGAAGTTTCCCTAGAAAACTTTGATTCAGAATTTTCTACTTAAAGATTTACTTAAGACACTGAACGCATAAAGAAACGTACATTACTGTCTCATAAAAGATTCACTCCCAAAAACGACATAGTAAACATAGTGTTAGCTCGAAGCTAGCAAGATATGAGAAATCCCATTGACATGCTAGTGGTTAGCATACATCGTTATCACTTCGGTTTCAAAACAGAATTTCAACTTTCATCACAAAAACATGTCATGATTACTCTTTAAGAACAATACTGAAATCTCTAAATGTCCAGATACCAACAGGCAGATGTTTTCCAATCGAAGTAGAAAAGAAAAGTTGTTTTCTGACTCTTCTTCTTCTGTCATTTAATGGCAGATCACAAACAACAAGCTGATCTTTCTTCAGTCAATAACATGAAACAAAATAATAAATTATGTCCTGTGGTGTGTGATTTTTTTAAAACTTACTTTCTATTTTTGCATGTCTCCAGATCCAGTGACCAATTTAAGACTTATTGACTTATACACGTTATAAAATGTTGCTGACAAAGAAAACCTGTCAAAGCCTACTTTAGGAATCAATAAGAGAATGGATAGAGAATCATATCCGTAAGCGTAATCGATAAGGGTATCGATAAAATCTTATCAATACCCAGCCCTAGTTTTAATAATAAGTTTTTCTCTCATATTATATGCAGTAGAATGTGAATAACTCCCAGATATTGAAAGATCAAAGTATTTAAAAAAAAAAAAAAAAAAAAAAGGGCCAAAGCTTTTATTCACAGGAATTTTTTTTTTACTGTTTTATTGTCAAAACAAGCTAAAAAAGTACAGGCAGACATTTTGAGGCTATAGTGTTATAGAGTTAGTGCTTTTATCCAACAAATTTTAGCCTTCTCTCCCCTTCAGTATATTATGTATATATTCACTACCTCTACATTGGGTAACTGAATTTCCATCTGTCTAGCACTTCTCTTCCATCTTAGCTTCTCTACACTGATGAAATGTGCTCTCTTTTGCTCCCAGCATGCAGTCTGCTTGTTGTACCTACAGTCTCTAAAAGTAGTCTGGGAAGTGGAGCCTCCAGTGATCAGGCTCCTCATCTTTGGTCTTTACCACAGGTCTATTCAAACATCCCTGAGCTCTCTTGTCTTGTAGGTTCATCTAAATTATTGCTGCCCAGCTTATCTGTTATTGTTTCAGAAAAAAACATTTCACATCCTGCTCAACAGGATTTTTCTTTTTTTGTTCTCCAGTGATGGGGAAAACTGTAAGAAAAACTGGTCAGAACATTTCCTCATCAAGTTTTATTTTAAGGCCAGACTGGAGTCACTCGTCATCTGTCTGCTGCATTCTGAGTGGCTTATCCCCAGATCAGTCAAGACACATCTCTCCTTCTTTTTTTTTCAGATATATCACCTCTTCATGGCTCATATCCCTCAACGTGGTGATATGTCTTTTACCAAGACCAGCCTGGGCAAGTTCAAACTCTTCAGATGAGGTTGGGGGTGTCTCTACAGTTATGTTTAGCAGGTATGCATAGAAACTAAAGGGCTTTCAGGATTTGGTAGATGCTGTGCCATAGTTCTTCAGACTCTGTGTCTGTCGCTTTTCAAGACAACCTCTCCATGAGAAAAACCCTGGGAAGGCTCTGCATGATGTAAAACACAATCAGGAATTAATTTGACAAATGTTTAGAAATGTGTGTATAAACATACGGTCCTCAAAATTTACACTGACATACATGCACAAAGGAAAACCTGGCCATCTCCTGGTGTACAGAGACTGGTCCCTGTTCCTGCCTCGTCCTTGGCTCTTGTTGTCCCTGACTGAGGTTCTGATTCAGATTCTGTGTAAGCACATTGATGAGGCTTTGTGCAGCTGCAGACAATGTTGATTTACAGTCAACTTTCTGTCAAAAACACAAATGTTGACAGAGACAACTGAAGACTAAAGTTTTAGCTGAACACTTTAAGGACTACAACATGAGCAGCAGCTAGCAGCTAATTACTGCATAGATGCGTAAAAACGTCTTTCTGGATGACCCAAGTCTCAAAAGTTACACAGTATTATACTATTTAGCCTAATTTAAAGAGGACTCCATTGTATTAATTAATGCTGCGAAGCTGCACTGTGTTAATGATACCAATTCTCAATATCTCCATCAGACCTGCTAAAATTATTAGATTATGTCAAAAGGATCTCCTATCTGATTCCCTTCATGACACATTGATGGAGCGGACCTCAAACACCAAGCTCTGCCCATGGCTCCACCCCTGACAGGCCTTCAAAGGGCTGGCCAATCAGAGGTGAAGAGGTTTGAAGAGCAGAACCTTAAAGAGACAGCAGCTGAAATTAAATGTTTTAAACGGACAGAAATAAGGGGTTACTAAAACAACTGAGAGAAAAACAGATTTTTTTGAGCAGTGAATAATGTAAAGATACTATGGGGGGGGGGGGATACCAGTGGTGCTCTCTCTTATACCCTCTTAAACACAAATTTTCATCTGGACTTGAATGTGTGCAATTAATTACCAAATCGAGTTAGTTTCTACATCAGACACTGTGTTCAAACTATATGAAGTGACAGTGTCAGTGATAAAATCTACCTGAGTACATTATTTCCTGTCAGGATCCTGATTTTGGTGTCTTGGATTTCATCTGTGTTTATGGTTTTTTTTTTTATTGTTCACTGTGATTGCTGAGTTTGTGTTTGGTTTTTGTTTACTCATATTTCTTGTATTTATCTTCCCTTGTCTTGTGTTCTGGTTTCTTGTGTTACAGGTTATTTTGGGGTTTCCCCTGTGTTTCAGTTCATACCTGCCCCCAGTGTTTCACTTCCTGGTCCTGGGTTTCCCTCCTGTGTGATTGGCCCTCATGTGTTTCACCTGTGTCTTGTGCCACACCTGAGTTTGATTAGTCCTTGTGTATTTTATCCCTGTCCTCAGTTCAGTCAGTTCATTGTAGTGTCAACCCCATGCTTGTGTCACCTGTGTCTCCCTGGGTTTGTTTTTTGGATTTTTTCAAGTGTTAGGTTTCTGGAGGTTCTTGGGTTTTCTTTGCCATCTTTTTGAGTTTGGTTTAATTAAAGACTTTTTGTTTTGTTAATCTGTGTTTGGGCCCGCACCGCTCTTTCCTCACGTCCCCGCCTGACAATGAACCCCAGAAACAAAGGCAAAATCCAGATCCTGACAGTTTCCTATTCGAGCATGCAGCATAGTCCTCACAGCATAGAGATTTAATCCCATGTTGCCCTTTTTATTTCCGATTACACTCATGGACATGACAGATGAGCCTCTGGTTCAGTTGAGGAGTTGCCTGTGTGACATTTTTTTTTTAGCTTCACCTAAAAAATGTCGAAAAAGTTGCAACAGACTTGAGGAAATATCCAAAGCTCAGTTTTCAGTTTGTATGTTGACATTTTTTCAGCATCATCAGCAACTAGAACCATGAAATAGAGATAGTGGTGCACTGATAAAATCTATTTCCTTATGTTAACACTGGTCACTGACCTAGTTTTTTATGTTTTTCTTTAAAGTCCAATCTGTCTCCATCTGGTCTCTAAGCACAGCTGATAGTGAAGTGTTTTTGTTTGTGTGATGTAGCTGAGGTGGATGTTTGACTGATGCAGTGTGGACAGCTGCTGGGCAGACTGTTGCTATGCAGGGTAACAACATCTGACACTTGCATGCTGTAATAAGGATACCACCATGATGAGGCACATCTATCTGACCGCAGCATTCTTCAGGGAGAACCAGTGAAACTGTCGCCACTTTGACCCAGAACTGTTAGAAAAAAGTGGAGGAATTCCTGTGAAGTCACTGCTCAAGCAAACAACAGACGTTTAAAGTCTAATATAACCTTGACACGAAGAAATCAATACCCCAAATGTAGTGTTGTAGATGTTACTGTTTCTATTTAATCCTTTGATGTGTGAACTCAGAGCGATCGTCTCCTGCTTTATCATTCACCACCGTCCTGCTGCTCCCCAGCTGTGACTCACCAACAGTGAAATGATCAATCCATGATGGGAACATAGCATAGATTGTTTTTGTTTCCTCTTTAACAACTATCACATGCAGCTCATTTTCTGCAGACGTCTCTTTTTTCCTCCACACTGATAAACTACTGACACGTTCAGTGGGATTTACTCAGCAGCAACAGAGAGTTGAAGTGAGGAACTACATACCAATCTCTCATGTTTCATGTCAATGCTGAATTTATCACTACCACTCAGAGATTCTCACGTTTCTGGATCTACAACTGAGTGTTCAAGTGCCTATTCCTGCCATAACTGAGTCCAAATTTTGTTTCAGACTTTTTAGACCAGTGTTCACTAGCTGATAAAAACATCAGCATGCAGACATCTCATTTAAAAGTTTGAGCAGTGAAATAGCTTAAGATATATGACAGACTTCTGTACCTCCCACTAAGTTTAAAGTGATAACTAATATAAGTGTCCACAATCTACATGTGCCAGCATTGCATTAACTTGCAGTTTGCATTGAGCAGCAACCTCTGGTCTGAAAATGAGACGATGCAGAAGTGCTAAATCTGTCCACTTGAGGCTCGATCCAAAACAAACAGAAGTCACATACACACCAAGCCAAAAGGCGTTTTCACTGTAGAAATTAACATGTTTACAGCCTGGTGCAAAAACTGTATCACTAATTCTGCTAACAGCACACTCTTTTCAGAAGTCAACTTTTTTTCTAGCTCTGCAGTTCAGAGGATATTAAGATCACAAGCTCGCCCAATCAGAGGTAAAGCCTAGATCACGTAGCTGTGAGTTTGGGCACTCCTCACTCATCCCATGTCCAATACGTCCGCGCCGTATGTTCCGCTGTTTTGCCTCAAAACTACATTTCAGAAACAGATGTGTGACATTGTAGTGACTACGCTCATCTATTACACACTATGGTTTTTACATAACTCACTGACCCCTCTGTGGGCCTCTTATCTGACTTTGTCCAGTATGTATAGCTAACACACCTTTGAAAGTAAATAAGTACGCTAACTAGCTATCACTTACTGAATTTTGTTGTTGTCAACCAATAAAAAAGCAGCTGGAAATCAAACTAATAATCTTTTTTTCCCCCAACAGGGCTCTGACTTACAACAAGCAAACAACTAAGTCTGATAAAGAAGGCAAGAGATAAACTACTTTGTGAGTGACTGCGTGAGCAAAAAGTTCGACTGTTAAACACTACACTCAATTCCAGGGCTTTTTTCACTTTTTTCATACATTAGACATAAACCTCAATGATCAGCAAACCATCAGATTCTTTCTGAATACTATTCACAACATTTTGACGTTTTTTTCTGATGTGAATATAACAATCCTTTACCTAAAGAGGGGGTATTGTCATGTCTCTGCAGTTATGACAAGTTTGCACTTAATACTCCAGTCTTGTCTTTAATTTTTGTGGTTCTGCTGGTTTTTATTTTGTTGTGACATTTCCCCTCTTGTTTCAGATCACTTCACTTCCTGAACAAGGGGTTTCCTCATCCTTGTGATTGTGCTCCCAGTCCCTGATTGTTTCCACCTATGTTCCATTACCTCCTGTATAAAAGTCTGTCTCCCTGGAAGTTGTGCATCAAGGTCTTTTTTGACAATTCATGTCAGGTGTTTGTCTTTTTTTTGTCTTTATTCTGTCCCTCTGGTTCCACTGTAGTGGCATTACATGCTTTACGTCTCAAAAGAATCTCTATTTTACTCTTTTTGCTTGATTGTGAAGTTTTGGGCTTGGCACTTTGGTTACATTTTTGACAAGTTATTACACTTCAGATTTTATTACATATTGGGCCTGTTAGGGGCAGACCTTGGTGATTGAGGCCCGCCCCTCCAACATGTCATCTGCCAGTTAGAAAATCCTGCATTATTTCAGCAAATATCATGAAGACCTCCTACTATTACTTTTAAATTGGTAACTACCAGTCTGAACATCCAGCATCGTTACATAATATACATGTTTAAGATATGTGAAGCAGAATACTCCCACTTTAATCTGGTGTTTTCCCAGTGTTAACCATCCTTGATACTTAAATGTTCATGATGAACTGTTTGAGCATGCTTGGTGTATGCATGTTTTTTCACAAACCCACCAGATGTGAGTCATGCTCAGGGATTAAAAAAAAAATCCTGCAGTCATTTAACCTTTGAACGAATCACTCGTTACCCAAACGCTGTAACTCACTCTGTGACACTGATGGAAGTAAGGGTTCATTCAAAAGACTCTTTTTTTTTTTTCTGTAATCCAGTCTGTGAATCTTCAGCAGGGAAAATGTAACCGCACCAGTCAGGTTACTCCTTAATTAGATACCTCAAAGGTTCGCAGCACTCGACTGTTCATCTCTCACACTGCTGCACAGAAGCTCAGTTCTGACGCTGATAGACTCCTCTGCTTTTGCAGGTCAACATCAGTATGACTTTGTTTAACAACCAGCTGGTTTCTTCTGACAGGAGCTTTGAGAGCATTCAGATAACAAATTTAACAAAACCAACATGGACTACATCGCTCACTGGAGAACATTTTATGCATTTCGGTGCTATAACTCTGAAAAAGTCCCAGGTATCAAGACAATTAAACAACTAGAGTTAACAGAAATAAAAAATCCGTCATGAGGAATACATGTTTTTATCACAAAAAAATCTCCCATCGTCTTGTAGATGTCAGAAACATAACTCACTGTGATCTTTGCAGCAGCAAATGTAACTAAAGACTGCTTCTACATTGTTTTGAAATTTGCTGTATCTGACACCAGAGGTTGTGTTTCACTCAGTGTGTCTCCTCTTTTGACTGACAGACTCATAAAAGTCCAGGCTCAGAGAGTTATGTGTGACAATTTTCATCCTCTGAGCTCCTTTGTTATTCTGTTTATGCAAGTCATTTTAAGTTCATCCAGACAGGTTGTCTATAATTCATACTTCAGCTAACATCAGGCCTCTTTTTCCTCCCACGCCACAAACTTACTTGTATGGACTCTGTGAGGAAAGATTTTTTGTCTTAGTGAGAAAAAAAAAAAGCAAACTTAATTGTCCAGGTCCTGTGTGCACATCCAGCCATTAGCTATGAAAATGGACCGTTTATACTTAAGGTAACAAAAAAGCAAAACAAAAAAACAATAAGCAGGTGCATGAGCCAGTTTAATGCCCAAACAGAGCATTAAATTTAATGGTAGTAGAACCAACCATTACAGGTGTTAACAGCAGGATTACAGCACCTGTTAGGCTGCTTAAAGATGTTTAAGACAAAATATGCAAATAAAGTGGTTCCAATGAATCTGTAAGAAAAGTATGATGGTGTTGAGATGTACAGCAGATTTAGATTTAGTAGACACTGAGTATGCATGCACAATTTCCTCCACAGCCTCGCTTTCAAGGTGCAATTATTTGATTGGCTGATTATTTGGCAGTCGTACATGGGGTTAACACTATGGCCAAATATATACCTTGACGGTATATAACGACTAGTAATTCCATCCATTTTAAGGTTTATTTATCCTCTCTTTGCATATGAAAGTGTATATGTCCTTTTCAAATCATGTTACTGTTAATGAGAGAAACAAACATAGCAACTTTGGAGGAGGTATTGTTAATGTACCTTTTGCCTCTTGCATAAAGGACAAAAATGGAGGCAGTGTTGTAGGGGGCGGTGGTCGGGGTGTTTGAAGTCTCAAACTTCACAGTGTTCCACCTTCATTATTATTATTTCTCCTGTGTGTCTCACTAGAGCAGGTAATGACACCAACGCTGCCTCCACTGTTTGCCATGGAGCTGCTCTGATTTGGCCTGTAAGCTTCATTCCTAAACTTTATGAAAACGTGCAGAAATATGGATGAAATGAACGCAGGGCATGGACTAAAGGCTGTGTCTGTATCTAGATGTTTATTTAATGTTGAGCATAAACGGGCCTTAGTGACTGCTTCTAACGTTACTGTCATGTCAAGGAGATCCCGCTGAGATGTTTTCTACTCAGTGGAGAGGGGGGGGCATCATGATCTGCTTTTTCCTTCAATGGAACAATGCAGCTGATGGTTGTGCAGGGTGTCAAACAGCAGCTGGCTATGTGGAGATGTTACAGGGGGCGTCCTTCATGACTGAGGGCCCTGCTCTGTGTGCTAATGACCAGGTTTTTAAACAGGATAATACTGCAGTTCACAATCACCACCTGACAAAAGACTTATTCTTCTTCTTCCGGAGGAATAATCTCAGTCTTTTGGAGCATCCTGCGTGTTCCCCTGATCTAAATGACAGCGAGAGCATTATGGGATGGATTACAAAATGGTACAAAAATGGACATGAATTCCAGACAGTGGGTGTCCTCCATGAAGCATCTTCACCACTTGGAGCAACGTTGCCACAAACCTCCTGGAAACACTCACATCAAGCATGAACTAACTAGTTTCTGAAGTGATCAACAAGAACAGTGGAGCTCCTCATTACTAAGTTAGAGCTTTTCATGTTTTTTGAGCTGTGGTCTTAAACTTTTGATCAGCTGGTGAGCAGCTTGTTCCTGCTTTTTTACATTTTTTTAAATTTTGAAGCTCCTTTACAACCCTCTCACAGAGAACTCCTGTAATTTTTTCCCCTGCTCTTCAGATTTCGTTCAGGAGTGTGTGCAGCCTGGGGACATGAAAATAAGTTGATCTGTGAATAATCCTACCCAATCATGTATATTTGATTCCAAAAAGTATTTGCCCTAAAACTTCAACCTTATATAAGCACTGCTCCAGTCTGATGCACTGACATGATGCTGCAGGGCAGTTCACACTCACTGCTCCGTGTTGATCAGTGAAGAGCTCAGCAGTGACTTTGATTTGCTGTTATTTTCTACATCAGAATTCACAGACTCGCTATCTGACAGCTGGCAGATGTTAGTCATGATGAATGACCTGAGGCCGTGTGTTGCTAAAATAACTCAGGAGCATGAAATAGTTTGGTGGGGAACTTGTTTCACCGCTTTAAGACCAATCATTGAAAATACACCGTGCCTTATTCTAAATTTAGAATTCGGATCCTTCCTCTTTGTTCAGCTGACACAGTCATACCTCCTCCTTTCCTTGGTGACAGAATTACTGTGTCAGGTTTTTCGTGGTACAATTAGAGTAAACTATGGGCAGTTTTTATGGTGTGGGCTGGCATCGCCTCGCCCTCTTAACCACCACCAACTGTTCAGCTGCTGACGCCGTGTGGGGTCTGCCAGCAGGAAACCCAGCTGAAGGAAAAGTTAGGAGCCAGGTGAACAGGGACGTGCTTAGACGATTTGAAGGGCAAGGGCAAAAAGAGGAAATATTTGTGCGTTTTTGCTACCCAAGAGAGCAGTTTACCTGTTTTAACCAGCCAAGGGGACAGTTAAGTTTGTTTTACCAACCAGGAGGGCACATAAGCAAGCATTATGGCTCTACAGACAGCACTTAAGCCACATTTTGGCCCCCATGAGGGAACTTTGGCGTTCTCTTTGACTCCCAAGAGGGGACTTAAATGTGTTTTTTACCACCCAAGAGAGCATTTCTCTCACATTTAGACTCTCCAGACAGACGTTGGTGTCTGTTGTGGCTCCCAAGAGGGAACTGAGGTTCAACTTGCATGTTTTGGAAAAGAGCATTTTCGTGCATCTGAAGTATTTTGGCACCCAAGAATGCACTTTGGTATGCTTTGGCTCTCGAGAGAGCACTTTGGCTCCAAATAAAGCACTTAAGAATATGTTTTGTGGCCCAGAAGAGCGTTTAAGCACATCCTGCATGTTTTGGCTTCCAAGAAGCCACTTTAGCGTGTGTTTTAACACCCAAGAACACACCTTTGTGTGTATTTTTGTTCCCAAGAATGCACTATAGAGCCGTGGTTCCCAACCTTTTCCAATTCAGGGCCCACTTTTAAGTCTTGAAAATGTATGTGGTCCACCTCCAACCCAATAAGCACACAGAATATAATGCCTCATTAGAACCCATTTTGTAACAATGACCCAAAATTGAGTAAAATCCCAAATGTAGAAACTGTTCAACAATTTTACAGAGTCTGAGCCCAAAACAATAACTTTTTGCCAAGAAAGTAACAGCTTGTTACAATTTGAGTCAGTTATTACATGTTGGTTTTTAAAGCATTCTTTTTGTTAAGTTTTGGGCTTGGCACTTTGGTTTCATTTTTGACAAGTTATTACATTTTGGGCTTTATTACATATGTTTTATTACAAATTGGGTCATTGTTATGTTTTGGGTCATGTTACCAATCGGCCACTAACATACCGTATCATTTTTCATATATGAATAATTGAACATTTTTATACCATGACCAAATTAGTAATTGAGTTTTAATAGTTAAAGCATTCTGTTTACTTGTATCTTCCTTTATTTATTTGTATCTTGTATCTTTATATAACTACACTACACTAAAATCATGCAATTTTGGAAATGATTTGGCAGCCCACTTGCAATACCTCCACAACCCACCAGGGGGCTGCGACCCACAAGTTGGGAATCAATGCTTTAAAGCATTTGTTCCTGAGGGCATTTAAGCATGCATTTTGGCTCCTAATAGAGCACTGTAGAGCATCAATGTTTCCAAGAGTGGACTCTAGTGTGTGTCGCACACCACTGGGTTTTAGCATGCAGGTGTCCTATAATGAGAATTTAAATGCTCATACAAAAATCAGGGGGATGCTTGTGACATGAAGCAGAATAGAAATGGAAAGCTTTCATCACAAATTCACTTTTTGATTTAACGAAATGCTTGAAAAAGACCTGGTAGGGATAAATCAAATGAAATCAACTTTATTTATCTGTAAGGAGCTTCAGGAAAAGTGTGAGCTGCTTGTCAATAGTTGCTACTTGAAATCTGTTGTTTGTGCCCTTATGTCTAAGTCTCCTCCAGCATTGATGAAACACTTTACACAGTGACAGTAAAGAAGGGCAGGACGTACACAAAAGATCTGGTTTTGGAAGACTGCTCCTGTCTCATCTTGCACAGAGTTGCCCAATCCAATTTATCTCTGACTTTGAAGTGTAATATTTTAGCAAACAGCTCTTTGCTAAGTCCAGATAAAGTTAAGTCCTGCTGCCTTGAGAGTGGAGTCACACTCTGGTGTGTCGTAAACTGGGCTTCTGCTCTTTGTCGTCATCCATGGAGGTTGCACGTGTTGCCCTTTCTATGAATTGAAGAGACAACGTGACCTCCTGCACGGTGTTTCAACATATAATACAAGAGTGTTGTGGAAAGTGTTACGCTGCAAAGTATTCTGTGCTTACACAGATTTTATTGCTCTTTCTATTTTTCTTTTTTATTGATTTAATTTAGTATATGACATTTTAGTTTTATAACCATGTTTTAAAAGGGTCTTAATCTCTAAATTCACCATATAATCATAAATTAAGCCTGAATGTGTCTGTTTTGTCCCAACTAGTCATAGGATTTAGAGATTTGGTTGAAAAATCTTTTGTTCCCCCTCAAAAAGTCTCATTATAGTTAAGTTTGTCCTAAGATTCAGTAACACCTTTGAACAGCTTGTTTTAAGACTTAAACAAAATACATAAATACGTGTGTTGAAACAGATCATAACTAAATCAAATAGTATTCCTCTTATACCGATCATTTCTTAACTAAATTAGTTATATTTATTTGTCTCCTGGCTTCATTTGCAAAATTTAAGAATACAAACACAGAGAAATAATCTTTTACATGAGGATTTTGTATATTTTACTTATTGTTGTATTTCAGGAAGTTTGTTTTCAAGTATTCTGATATCAAAAAAAGAATTTTTTTAATGTTTAAACACTTGGAAATACCTCTCAGGACCCTTTTATTTCCAGATTTGAAATACTTGTTTCTACATTCCTTGTCAAATAAGAATATTTGGCTGCATGGACTGATAATTTGACCAGTTTCAAGAAATTTTCTCATCATACATACTGTTTTTATCTTTATTTAACCTGTATTTACTTTACTTTTTTGCAGTGCATAGCCTTCAAGCAGATTAGAGTCATATACAGGAACATCACAGTGAGTTTGGGTTATTATTATTTTTTTAATCGATCACATTTGCAAATGTCTGATGATGTGTACACAATTTCACAAATATGATGTTGGAGGTAAAATCTCAGAAACACTTTAATTTACAGGCCTGCAAATTTATTTTCTTATTTTTGATTTGTACTATTCCTCCTGTTTCATTATAATAGGTTGAAAAAAAGCATATAGCTTCTTTAAAATAATGTGTCACAATTGTTGAATAACTGTTACGTCCAATTTCTTTGATATTTCCTCTGAATTTCAAAGTAGTTGGGGGACAATTAGTGAATAATTTTTTTAAATCAAATCACAATTCACTACAAAATGTATGGAATATTTTCTTAACATCACTGTGCAACTATTTTCTGCTATTTCCAGAAGCAGGCGATAAATAGCTGCTAATTCATTCAATACATTTTGAGTATTATTGATTTAGGTCCACAATTAGCTGTAAATTATTCCCTTATCTTCACCCACTGATCTTAAAATTTCATGAATGTCAGAGAAACTAAACAAAACAGTATCTTACTGATTGTGATTTGCTTAGCTACAGTTAAATTGGACATTATTTCAAAGAAGCTATGTGCTTATTTTCTCCTAATTCTCATGAAATTTGGGGATAATTCAAGAAAAATTAATCAAATAAATTATTACCTAATTCTAGTGAAATTTGAAGACCTGTAAAGTAAAGTGATACCAAAATATCCATTATACCGTACCAAATCAACAAGTGCTATCCTAATCTAACATAAAGAAGACAGAGGACATAATGCTGAGCTTTTCTTTCACCAATGGACCTGAACTTTGGTCTGGCCTGCTGTGCAAGCTCGACCAAGAAGTAGAAAATAAGAGGCTGAAAATAGAGCAAAGGACTGCAATTCTGTCAATGAGCCGTGTGCTGGGAGTAAAAATAATCCAGAGGGAAAATATAATCAAAGGGCACTCTTTATCCCTATTTGACTTGATTCAGGCCAAAATAAAGCCGCTATGTGGAGAGTGTGGATTTCCCAGAGTTCATTGAGCTGTTTGAAGAATGAGGCTCAGAAAGACAGAAAAGAAGGTGACAGCGAGTATAAAAATGTAAAGCTCTGAATTTCTAACAAACTCTGATAATCTCATCCTGGGAACCAGCTCTTCATGTGCCTCCTGAACATCGTGTAAAGACGCAAACACATTTATAAAAGGAGCATGACTCGGCTCTATAGGTCCAAACATGAGACAGAAAAAAGAACAAAGTCGAGTCAGCGGTGAGCCGAGGTGGTTTACATGCAGATACGTCGGCCTTTAATCAAAGCGTCTTACACTAAACACACTGTGAGTCAAGTTTTAATTTCTAGGTAAAGGTTTGTTTCACCATAACTAAAGCCTCTCCCTAACCTTAGACAAAACTCTTTTATAGTTACCCAACCAGAACCAAAGCCTCGCCCAAGCCATCAGTTTGTTTTTTCTGTCGCTGAACCTTTGGAAATGTTTTCACTTTGGCTAACTTTAGATTTTGATAGAAGAAACACACTGTCTATTTATTACTCCAAAGTTTCTCTTTATATAAATGATTACATACAGGCTTTGAAGTGTGTTATTAATAACTGTATTTGTTGAAACCTGAATTGAGGTAACTGGCCATTTTACGCAGCCTTTAAAGGAAGCAGTCAGTGCTGTAGAAATGAAACAGACTGATCTATAAAGATTGAAGTCAGTGTACAATATTGGGAAACATTTTCAAGTCATCAAACTCTGATTTCGACTCACTTTGAGTAAAAAACCCATGGTGCTTTTCAACCAGAAGTTTCAGTTACTTTTTGCTTTAGGAACTACTCTTTTGGGTTCCTGGGCCCTTTATTGCCACTGAGCCTGAAGTCTTGTGGGTATTTTACGTATCAGACCAGTGATGTATGAAGAAAAAAAAAGTTATAGTAGTACACTACCACACCACTAGATGGCAGTAAGACAAATAACTAAAGCCATTCAGCATATGGGGCGCCAATTTTAAAGTTACACACACTAAAAATAACAATTCTCCACATTTAGCCCTAAAACATCACTTTTTATGTAGATTTAGAGAAATGTTTGTGAAATATATTTGTCAAATATTATACATAAATATTGAATGTTTTATCTAAATGTTAAATGCTTCATGTGAATATTACAAATACATGTTCTGATTCTAAATATTGAGCTACGTTTCCATACATTTAGTTTACATACATTTTGCTTTGATATCTAAAAATTTTACAATGATTCCCAAATATTTAGTCTTAGGACAAGCTAGCACCATTATGTGCAACACCACCGTTAGCCTGTTAGCATGAAGGATTTTCAGCCTGTTCTGATTTTGATTGTGTTTTATTTCACTGCAGATGGATTTTTCAAACAGAAAAGTTAAAGCATGAATACAACAGAGATTGACCGGTGTTTCAGCTCAAACAGGGACCTTGTTAGTTGAAGACTTCCAGCAGGATGAGTCCAGCTTTAGATCATCTTTAAAGACTTATCTGATCGGAGGTAATGACATTATTTAAAACTCAACCGGATTCTCAAGACTGAAGTTTCCAGAACTGTGACTTTAACAAAGCTGCATGTAACGCAAAATTCCCACGTCACTCTGAACTGAAATTATAGGATGTTTCATCTAAGAGTGTAATCATCAGTCGAGAGAACGACAGAGCATAAAAGCCTCAGTAATGTAAAAGCTCTGAGTGTTTCCACTTTAAGGAGTCTGTAAGGATTAGGAACAGAACATTGCACTCACCAAATTGGCTACACCTGTTCAACTGCTCGTTAACATGAAATATCTAATCAGCCAATCACATGGCAGAAACTCTGCAGCATTTAGTCAAGTAGGTATGATGGAGACGAGCTGTTGAAGTTCAAACTGAGCTTCAGAATGGAGACTAATGGTGATTCAGGTGACTTTGAATGTGGCACAACATGTTCAACTTTGAAGCGGACGGGCTCCCCTCAGTACCAACTGAGCCAGGTTTAAAATCTACAGCTCAAAGGCATCAGTTTTTTATTTTGTTTTGGGGGTGTGGGGGTATCTCCTCCACACACAAATCCTTTAGTGTAAGCCAATGTAACCCTGGTTATTTTTAGTAGTATAGACAATTTTAATGCTCCTCAATCATACTTAATATTCTATTCCATATGTTATTTTATTTTTTTATGCTTCGATTTCAATTCTTGGGTAAGAAACTTATGCTTATACTTGCACTTTCTTATATTTCCAACACTTTCTGAATGGGGGTAAATGTAAACTAAAAAAGCAATTTTCCCTAGGGGGTCAATAAAGGATTCTGATTCTGATTCTGTGATACATTTGCTGCAAAGAGACACAGCAGACCTTTATGAGGCTAAAGAAATGTGCAGTGCTGCTGCTGTAGACCATAAACTGTATCACATAAGATGGACATGCATTTTATTGCAGCCTTACCCAAAATCAAATCAGTTATATCAGGAATATTTAAAAAAAAAAAAGAAAACAATTTGATGAAGGCCAAGCCTAAATCTCAGGTCAGAGGTAGAGGAGGAGACAATACATAAGTGCTTGGTCCAATTCTGCCTCTCTCAGCTTTTTTCAGAATAATAAAGTACGTATATGATGTGACAAATAGGATCTTTGCTTTGTTGATAACATGGATTCGTCAAAATAAAACCCAGCTGTGAACAGATAAGAGAAGATAAACTCTGGTGGTGTGGAGAAATACAGAAGTGATGTTGAAGAAGTCCCTTAAAACCCACTCCGTGATAATAAGGCTGTTCAAAGAGTGAAAAAAAATTCAATGAGTGCATAAAGTACACAGCATACCAAATACACATTAAAACAATGATTATTTTTTCATCCCTTATAATTATAGTCATCATCCTCATCACTTATCAAAACTCACCTTTGCTGATGCTTGTTGCCTTCCACTTTTCAAAATAAACTGATGCCCTTTACTACAGATTGTTGGTGACCGTGTACATCCCTGTATGAGCTTAGTGGACCATCTTTTAATGGAAACTTCCAGTAGGAGAACGCTTCATGTCACACAGCTACAATCATCTCAAACTGCTTTCTTCAACATGATGATGAGTTCCCTGTACATCTGGATGTTCAGACCACTAATCTGTAGCAGCTGTTTGATGTTATCATGTCAACATGGAGAAGAATCTCTGAGAGAAGAAGGTTTCCAGCACCTCTTTAAATCACTGCCAACAAGATTGTAAAGGGAAAAAAAAGTTGATCGTCAGTTAATAAAAACAGGATTTAAATAACATCGGCCACAAGCCAATTTAAATGAATGAAAAACTTAATTCAAGCCACATTCACCTGAAAAGTCCAGAAAAAAACCTTATCATAAGTCAAATAATCAGCCAGTGCTCTCGCAAAAAAACCCTACAGTTTCTTGAATTAGGACAATTAAATAAAAACTAGACATGACGTTTTCAAACCAAGCCTTAGTCCTTCACTTTAATATCTAAAAATAAGACCTTTTTCTGGAGTTTTTGGGTGAATGTGACATTTGTTTACTCATAAAAAATAAGATTAATCGGTTAGGGGATGTAGACCACATCACTTCAGTAACAGCAGAGGTGGATTTGATCCAGACTTTAAGGGGTTAAGGAAATGGTCTGACGCTGGTACAGTGTCTTATTGTTCAATATCCTCTAAAAGAAAACCAGACATTTTTAAAAAATTATCTGATTTATATGAACATTTTATGATACTTGCGAATGAGAGCTTACTTCTCTGAGGAAATTAACCACGCAGTGTTTTTCAAGCACCTTATCCCGCCTTCCTGCTGCGTTAGCTGGTGGCTGCAGATGCTTGGGGAGGTCTTTATTCCACATTTTCACAGATTTTTCTTTTTCCATGAACTCTGTATCCTCTGGGTAACCCAGTATGGTGCCATGGCCCACATCTTCTACCCACACGGTTTGTAAAGTGTATTAAATGTGGAGCACTAATGAGGGAGGACCACCCCTGACAGAGCTGCTTTGCTGTACAAAGGTGTATTGTTGCAGTGTGTTACACAAGTAGCTCTTTAATTAAGATAGTTAAGATATAAAGACATCCGTTTAACCCAGATTGTACAGTTTAACACATTTATTCCACCTACTGCACCTTTACATCTGAAGCAAACTGGTCATTTAATTGCAGAGGAGTGTCAATATATACACTTGTGCTAAAAATTTATATACCCAGGCAGAATTTATGATTTCTTGACCATTTTTCCAAGAATATGAATGATAACTTAAAAAATTTTCTTTCACTCATGGTTAGTAGTTGGGTGAAGACATTTACTAAAAAACAGAAAAAAGACCCTGATTAAAAGTCATCCATTGGTGGTTTTGGCTAATAACATGAGCACAGGTTGACACAAATGTGTTAGAATGTCTACTAAAGGTAACCATCCTCACCTGTGATCTATTTACTCATATTCAGTGTGTGTGTATTTAAGGTCAGTGGGTTTCTGAGCTCCTGACAGACGCATGCATCTTTACTCAGTGATGCACTGACATTTCTAGATTCCGAGTCATGGGGAACGCAAAAAATTGTCAAAGGATCTGCAGGAAAGTTAATCAAAATGTACAAAAACAAGAGGGGCCTAAAAAGATATCCAAGAAATTGAGGATGCCAATAAGCAGTGCACAAACACTAATTAAGAAGTGGAAAATTAGGGATTCTGTTGAGAACAAATCAACAGACATTTCACCAACAAACATTTCAGCCACTAAAGCCAGGGATATTTTTAGGAATGCAAAGAAAAACCCATAAATAACTTCATCTGAAGTACAGGGATCGCTGATTTTTTTTTCCCAGAATGCACAATAAGGAGGCACTTGAGACAAAATGGGCTGTATGGTTGTATCACCAGAAGAAAGCCATTTCTACACAAATGCCAAGTATCCCATTCACAGTGTGCCAAACAGCACAGAAACAAGGCTCACAACTTCTGGAACAAAGTTATTTGAAGCGATGGGACCAAAATAAAAATTTTTGGCCACAACTTTAAATGTTACATTTGGAGAGGAGTCAACAAGGCCTATGATTCTTACAGTGAAACACGGAGGTAGATCAATGATGTTTTTTGGGGTTGTGTGAGCTACAAAGGCTCAGGAAACTTGGTCAAAACTGATGGAAGGATGGATGCAGCATGTTATCAGGAAATACTGGAGGAAAATTTGGAGGAAGAATTCTGGGGGAAAATTTACACTGCGTAGCCAAGAAGCTGCACATAGGACATACATGGACGTTCCAACATGACAATGAACCAAAACATGAGGCCAAGTCAACCTGCCATTGGGTACAGCAGAATAAAATGAAGGTTCTGGAGTGGCCATCTCAGTCTCCTGACGTCAATATCATTGAGCCACTCTGGGTTAATCTGAAACCTGCAGTTCATGCAAGACAGTCCAAGAGTTTACAGGACCTGGAGGCTTTTTGCCAAGAAGAATGGGCAGTTTTACCACCCATGAAATAAAGACCCTCATTCACAATAATCACAAAGAATTTCAAGCTGTTATTGATGTTAAAGGGGGAAAAATAAAGGTACAGGTATTAAAAACTGGGGTATATAAACTTTTGATCAGAGTCATTTTGGTACTTTCTGTTATCGTTATGATTTAAAAAGAGTAAACACAGTGGTTTGTTAATAAATGGCTTCACACAAGCACTAACCATGAGCGAAAGAAAGGTTTTTGTATTATCATTCATTTTCTTTGAAAAATGGCCAAGAAATCATAAATTCTGCTAGGGTATGTCAACTTTTGAACATAATTATAATTAAAAACTGATGTCGGAAAGGTCACATCATCAAACCTTCCTCTCTGCTCAGACTCGCACTAGGTGTGATCTGGGTGTGGCGGCAGTGATTTCATCCAATAACCTTTCAAAATACCAGGATTATCATTGCAAGACTTCAAAGACCCGCACTTTGTCAATCCTGTGACGTACACGGCCCTGCGCTAACATCAAACGCTGGACTCTGATGAATTTATGTGGCTGTAAAAGAGGGTTTTGAGCTGAGACTAAACGGCCCCACATCTGTGCTCAATCTTCAGTGTGGCGTGTAATGAGGATCACAGAGCCTTTGTTCTCTCCCAGATGAGAGAGGGAGCCAGGTAGGGGGGCTAAAGCTCAGGTAAGCCTACGCGTACGTGCCTCACGGCTAATGGAAAACATTAGTGGAGAGCTGGGGAGGAGAGGGCTCTGCTGATCTGGGGTCTCCCAGGCGCCCTTTAGACCATGTGGCTGGATCATCAGGGTTTGACTCCGACCAAAGGTTCTGACTTTCTCACAAATAAAAACAGAGAGCAGCTCATGTTAGTATTTTTACGCTGCATCTTTGAACTGCTGAGAGCTAAAAATGTAGCATGATACAAGGTCAGGGTCAGAGAGTCAACAGTAAAATGTGAGACACGGCAAGACCTGAAAGCCCCAGGTCTCTGGGACTTTGCTTAGTCACTGCAGTGGTAATAAGACACAAAATACTGAATTTAATCTGGGGATTTCCTGATCAGCATTTTTTAGCCCTGATACAGTGGAATTTTTCAGTATTGGTTTAGTGTTGGACTCCTGACCTCATACTTGGGTGTAAAGAGAAATATTTTAAAGAGGTAAGAAAGCGGAACTGCACATTTTTTGTTGCTGTTTTGCTTAATAATAATAATAATAATTAATTGTAAAAAATAAAATAAAAAATATAATAAAATGAAATATGTTTTGGGCTTTTAATTTCAAGTGAACTTGATCAGCTAGTTTTGATGTGAAGGTCGTCTGATCTATTTAACATGCCCTCCTGTCAGAGGCCCTTGAACTCGTGTGCGTGCGATACAGCACACACTAAAATCTGAACCTGCCTCAAAATTTGTCTCAAACCAGACTACAACTTCAGCTCACCTGATTCATCCCAAACTAAAGAAATTAATGAGGCTCAGCAGAAACAGGGGAAAAACATCTGTTGTCAAAAAAATCACATCATGATCAAATCACTTCTCATGTTGGCACAGACTGTGCTGTACAGCTGGAGTGAAGCAGGATAGGACAATAAGTGTCTGAATGGCAGGACTTGAGTGTAGATGACAAAGATGGTGTAAAACTGCATCCCACCTTTTTCCAAGAGCTTTTTGGATGCTCTCTCTCCTAGGAAGTATATCAGTTCTTTTAAAGTCCAGAAACAGCAGCAGGAGCAGCTTTTCCTCTGCTAGTGAACTACGCTACATGTTGTAGGATGTTTTGGTCCAAGATTTTAACCAGTTATATTTATAAGATACACAAGCAGAAAATGTGCTTTGTGGTTAGAGATCTTTGAATCCAAATACACTCTTATGTGTTACAGAATAGCAGATTTTGAGCACCAATTTTGCTGGTAGTCCAACACTCATTAAACCATTATCTCTATTGTTCTCTTGGTTTGACTAGAATTTAAGTTATGATATCTAGTGTAAAGAATTTTTGTTTTGATTTCGAGATGTAAATATTTGATTTACATGTTTTGGAGCAGAGATGCAGAAATCAAGGATCAGGAGGCCATTCCCCATTATTGTTTTGTTATTGTTATTATTGTTTTTGCAGAGTAAATAAATGCTTGGGAAGTCAATGTGTTGCCTCTTATGTCCTGATCCACCCTTGAGTGTGACTAGAAGTGTTTTTGAAGTAGGTCTTGAAACAGCCTTAGAGGAGATGAATTTAGTAGAAAAACATAAGATTACGGTTCACATCTTTCATTTTTTTATTTCATTTATTTGATTAGGACAATGCACGTCGATCAACTTTTCAGCAAAAGCATAACAGTAAATATGCCAGAGTTAGCACAGCAGCTAAATTTCGTCCATTTGTCGTTAGGCAGGTGTCGAAACAAAAACATACAAACAATACTCCTGAACAGCTAAAACATAGAAATATTACAACACAATATCAAAATCCCGAGTAACGTAAAGATTAAAAGTCTACACAATACAGAGACAAAGAGATTACACGTGGTTTTTAACGACAGTTTTAGAGCCTTTTTAAAAGCACAGTAATTTTCACAAAGTCGAACATGAGTGGGCAGTGTGTTCCACATGTGTGTCCCTCTGATGGACGCCACCATTTTTGCAGATTTGGTCCTTCGCCATGATACATCACAATCTCCTCTAGTTTGTTCTCTGGTGTTTACTCTTGGAGATTTTTTCTATATGAAATCCTGTAATAATTGTATGTTATTGCGACCAAAACGTATACTAATACTAATACTTATACTACACTGCAAAAACTGAAATCTAAGCAAGTCATTATGTCTTATTTTTAGTAAAAATTGTCTTAGTATTCTTGATTTGAGCCACATTTACTAGACAAGGTCTTAAAAGTGTCTCATTTCAAGTTTTTTAAAGACAAAAATGAGGCATCAATTGCTTGAAACAAGTAAAAAAAAAACTGCCAATGGGATAAGATAAAAGATTCTTGTTTTAAGACATCTTTCTAATTTCGAGAAACTTCCCAGGTGAATTTGTCTTATCCCATTGGCAGATATTTTTATTTGTTACAAGCAATTTACACCTCATTTGTCAAAAAAAACTTGAAATAAGACATTTTTATGACCTGGTCTGGTAAATGTGGCTAAAATTAAGAACAATACGACAATTTTTACTACAAATAAGACATAATGACTTGCTTAGATTCCCATTTTTGCAGTGTAACACTGGACTACAGGAAAAAGCCCCCCCCCCCCCCCCCTTCAGCCCCTCACCATCAAAGGGACTCGGGTGCAGAGGGCAGACAGGTACAGATTCCTGGGACTGCAGGTTACATCTGACTTGAGCTGTACTCTCAACACCACAGCCAAAGTGAAAAAAGCCCAACAAAGGCTTTACTTCATCAGGAAAGCTGGTCTGAACCATCGCCCTCTCACCCAGGCCCACAGGGGACTGATAGAGAGCATCCTCACCACAGGCAGCACTGTCTGCTACGATAACACCACACAGGCAGAGAGAAGACTCTGAAAAGAGTTATAAAGACTGCAGAGAGGATTACAGCAACAAAACTTTCATCTATGGACTCTTTGTATGTGCAGCGCTGTCAGAAAAGAGCAGAGGGAATCATTAGACTCACTTTACCCAACTCACTCTCCGCAGATTGGACAGCACCATCACCCTCAGGACTTTCACTGCTACAGTCAGAATCATGGGAAAACGAAAACTACTACACAGTGCTACGTGAACCACTACATGTGAACAATGACTCAGCTCTCCCTCATTTCAAGTCATGTGCAATGTGTGTATAAGTTAGTGGTAGACCATTGATACCAACGTTTGTATTGGTATTGATCAATACTTATGTAATGAGATCGATATTTAAGTTACACTTTCTCTTCTGCTCCTCTCACTCACTCTGCTTTTGAGACTCTGTTTAATATGTTATATTTTGCTTAACAAATTCAGTAGACCACCACCCAGTGCAAGTTGTTTCGCACTGCTGCCTTAAATTAACAATTTATTTCTTATTTCCCAAATATTTATGTTTCTGTAATGGATATTCTGCCAGTATGTGCAAGTTGTTTAATCAAAATATATTGAATGCTAAAATAAAATAATTGCTGTTACCTATGTATATTCAAATTTGCTGTTTTACAACAAGGCCGTAAAAGAAATAGCACATGATTATTTTCTGCCTTTCTTATTTTATTCATGAACAGAAATGGTGGTTTTAGTAGTTGTGTTATTTTTGATTAGTTCAGACAAACTGCTTTTCTATATAAATAAGTATCTGTATGGGTATTGATATTGGTGATACTGGTCCTATATTTACTTTCAACTCCCAGGGTGTGTTTTTTTTATTTTTTATGAAAGAGGTGAAAACCCTGACACAAGTTACATCGAGCCCCCAGAAATGGAGAAGTGGCACAGGATGAGCCTCCAGCATCTTTTCTTCAGAGCTGCAGCTCGAGCTGTTAGAGGTCCATCCAGACCTGTTGGATTTATAATGCTGCAGAGAGAAAGACTTTACCCCTGATGGAGTTTTCATTAGTTTTTACAACCATTACACCTCATAAAGCAGGTTTTCATCTCTGCTGATCATGAGCTCTTGAATTTAATTAAAAGACTCAAGGTGTTGATCCTTCTGTACTCAATCTGACGTCCTCTGTTGGGAGAATATATCTTAAAACACTGATGCCGGTTTACAACGCTCTGATGCAATTTTTATCATATAAATAAACCATGTAAACCACTCATCAGTTGTTCTTTCACAGCTCTACTCTCTGTCCCAAAATCAGAAAGTGTTAAAACGCAGTTTGACCTTTTTGTATGTAGTTTTTGTTTTCTAAAAATTGACTGACAAGAATCGCTTTCCAAGCTTTCTCTCAGCATGTCTGTTGGTCTTAATAGTGACACTATATGTGTTTTACATTAAGCACTTTAAATTGCCTTGTTGCAATAAAAAAGAGACAAACCTTTTTGCAAACACTAATTATGCTAAATAAATACTCTTGTTTTGCCTTGGTAAACTTTTACAAAATTGCCTTTAATTTTATTTTTAACTCTTACACGGGTGGAAAATAAATTGCAGGCCTACCAATCTTTAAAAAAAAAGGTGTTTTCTTTTTTCAATCCAAGCTGTATATCGGTGTTTTTCTGCTTTTTATTTTAAGAGTGCTCAACTATGGATAGAGCAGGAAACAGGGTGAGTGCTGGTAGTCTAATGCAGGAAAGGGGGACTGAAACTTGGTTCGTCTGCTTGAGGGCTACAAACCTTGTGACCTAACTTCTAGGCTTTACCTCTTGGCAATAAAGCCTAAAATTACAACTGAATCAAAATTGACTCAATTAATTTCCCCCGACAGATGGAACAAAAACATGTGCACAAACTTGGCAACCTTTCATTAACCCTTCAACTCAAGATGTGTTGGTGCTGACACATTTGCACAAGCGCACTTTGAATGACTATTATTCCTAAACAGTTTGCACAATCGGAAAAATTCCAACGGTTTGTGAGAGCGGAGATATTGTTGTTTCAGCCAATATGTGGTTATTACAATGATTTCACTCAGGCATTTATGGAAGCCTGTGAAAATAGAGTGTGGAGCAGATGGATGTAAAGAAAACATGTTGGAAACAAAGCTAAGTTTGTCCAAAAGTGTCAGAAACGAAGACCCTACTTTGTTATGAAACCTTTACTGAAGTTTTAACCTGACTTTGAGACTGAAGAAGCATCTGGAGGAACAGCTTCATGTCAGAAAAGGTGAAGTTAGATGGACTGAATTTGTGAATGGATGAAGCTCTCTGTATCTCTTTACTTCATATACATGATTGTTTGCGTAGATTGATGTACCATGTCACTAAAAACAGAAAACAATATTTTCTAAAGACTGTTAAACCTTTATTTAACTTAAGACACCACAAATACAAGATATTTAATTGTACCATTTGGTGACTTTTTCAGAACAGTGTATCAAGTCTTGCCATGTACAATATATGTTTATTTCAATGTCAATAATATGTTGTAACCTTTTTTGTACAGACAATCAAGTCTTGCCACGTTCCATGCCTTGTTTGTACTGTATGTGAGTATGTGTGTGGGATGTGCAGCCACAATAAAGTGCGAGTAATGCACAGAAAAGTGTTGAAAGTCTTAATTTTACTGTGGGAGCATGATTTGAGGCTTGTGCTGTGAGATAACCTTTGTAACATAATGTGCCATACCTTGTTTTTAGTGGACATTGTGTACGAGCGGCTGAATATCTTTCTCCTCTACTTTCACTTTCATTTTCTTTCTAGTGATGAGGAGCAGTGAGGAGCATCCTCAAGTGGATTGTGTGCAAGGAGAGGGAGAAGCTGTGGGGATGCTGGAGGCTCTGGTGATATAGTCAGAGACTTTTTTGACATTTTTTTTCAAAGAATCCCATAAATATTATTGTACATATGTTTTTAATGTTCAAGTTTTAAGTTTATCCTGTAACTTGTAGGCTCTGTTCATTTTCCTCCACCAAACCCCTAAATTCAAACTCTGTTTTTATGTGTGTGTGTGTTTTTTTTCCAATTTAAACTGATTTAACCCCATGTAACATGTGGCAATTAGAAATAAGTCCCAGACATTGAAAATGCCAATTATAACAGGAAAAAAATGGGCAAAGGAACTTACTCATGGGACATTTTCTGACAAATTAACCCTGTAGTGCATAATAGTCACTACAGTGGACACCTATTTAAAAGTTATTTACTCCTAAATTCAATGGCTCATGTGGTAGAAATTTATATCAGCCTGTGTCAGGATATTTTTATTCTTCTCAGGGCCTGAAAAAATGTTTTCAATTCTTTTTCCAAACATACATATTTTTAAACATGTTATAGACAAACATTTGAGGGTGAAAAAACTCATAAACTATAAATTAATCAGTGTTTAATGGATGAAAGAGAGTTAAGATTATTCATGAAATTATCAAAGAGAGGGAAAAAAAGAAGTCAAACAAAGAAAAAAAAGTCATTTTAACATTAAGTTCACACTGTTTTATGTTGAATGCTCAGTTTCAAAGATTTGAAAAAAAAAATTCTTATACTTTTTCATGCCTTAATACAAATAAAAACACTCAAAGGAAAAATCCTGCCACTGACTTTCATAATTCATGCATCAGAGGTTAATCAAAGGAAGAAAAAAAAAGTCAGGGCAGACATTTGGAGGCTTGGGTGCAAAAGGGTTAACTCAAAGACAATTTGATTCTCATAGGTCCTACATTTCTATGAGATATTTTCCATGGGTTCGCGCTGCTTTGAGTTATATGAATTGATTATGTTACCTAGGTTTGCATTAACAGAAGCCAACAGGCTGACAAAGAGGTTTTCCTTTTCCCTTCTTTGAATGATAAAGTGCCAAAGAATGTGTCCAATACACTACATTCAACTGGGACACAATGAGAGCAGACCTGGGTTTGTGTGACCTTTGGTGTCTCCTTCAGTCTGAATGATTTGCTGTCTCCTTTCTGTGCTTATGTGCAGCACCTTTTGGTTGTTGATCACTTTCCTTTCTTCAAACTGTGTTAAATATTTGATTCTGATTGTGCAAAAGTCCAAACATAATCATTCAGGATGCTTATGTTGAAGCCAGCACACAAACATCACATAACCAAAAAACTAAATCAGTTTTAATTTTGCATACATGTTTAAAGTCACTCTTGTGAACCTGACTGAAAGAAGACGAGAAAACAAAGTCAGAGTTGTTATAAACGAGGAAAACATGCCACTGAGAGTGGAGAAAACCTAATGAGAAAACCAAACGCTCATTCCCATCATGCCCCATTACCCTGTTTAACCATGTGTTTTTATAGGCTGGTTAACATGTCAGAAATCATACCACAGCCATGCATTACATCGTCTGTTCTTCCATTATCTGCAAATGAGTAAGGCATTCTTTGTGTGTGACAGAAGGGGAAAAGCTTTATTCACCACTCTGAAGACGCAGCAGCCAAGTGGATGTTTAATTTTACTCACTGTGATTATGAACTATTAACGCCATCCATCATCATTACAAGGCAAAGACGTGCTGCTGCTGCTGCTGCTGCACCTTTAGTGGTTTGGCTCACTGCCCTGGCACCTTTGACATTTCATTTGCAGGTATTTAGTATTACACAAGCACACGGTGTCTCCACTGGTAACAAAAGAAGTCTGATTCCTGTGGTTTTAAATGGGATTTAACCTCTAAGCTAAAGGTGTCACTTGTTTTCTTTTGTTCCTTCAAGGTAGATGTACCAGGGAGAGTATGAATTATCCTGATGGAGGAAAGAGCTACATTTTGTGCTCTGAGGTTTCATGTTTCTGCCAAACAGTTATGGATTTAGTTCACATCCCTCACTGTTTTCCACAGAGAGACTGTGAAGCTGTGGTCTTGACAGAGGGATGTCTCAGTATTAATCTGGAAAAACTGAGGAACAAATTTGTCTTCAAATTTTTGTTCAAAACCAATAAACACAGCGGTAAAATGACCACCCCAGTTGGTGAGTACAACCCATGTGCATTTGCTATGATCTCTGTCACACCAGTCGCAGGATTGTTTCCTGATCATCCAACATTTTGTTTCTCACTCAAGCTGGGCTTTGCATTAACAGCTAAAGTTACTCCTGTTGAAGAAGAACTCCTTTGTAAGGCAGCCATTGTGAACCGCAGTGTTGTCCTGTTGAAAAACACAGTCGTTAGCACACAGAGCAGGGCCCTCAGTCATGAAGGATGCTCCTTGTAACATCTCAACATAGCCAGCTGCTGCTTGAAGCACCTGTACAGTATATATGTACAGTACAGGCCAAAAGTTTGGACACATCTTCTCATTCAATGCGTTTTCTTTATTTTCATAACTATTTATATTGTAGATTCTCACTAAAGGCATCAAAACTATGAATGAACACATGTGGAGTTATGTACTTAACAAAAAAAGGTGAATAACTGAAAACATGTTTTATATTCAAGTTTCTTCAAAATAACCACCCTTTGCTCTGATTACTGCTTTGTATACTTTTAGCATTTTTAAGAGATCGTCACCTGAAATGGTTTTCACTTCACAGCTGTGACTTATCAGGGTTAATTAGTGGAATTTCTGGCTTTATCAATGGGGTTGGGACCATCAGTTGTGTTGTGCAGAAGTCAGGTTGATACGCAGCCAACAGCCCTATTGGACAGCTGTTAAAATTCATGTTATGGCAAGAAACAATCAGCTAACTAAAGAAAAACAAGTGGCCATCATTACTTCAGGAAAAGAAGTCAGTCAGTCCAGTAAATAGTCATGAAAATAAAGAAAACACAAATTGAATGAGAAGGTGTGTCCAGACTTTTGGCCTGTACTGTGTGTGTGTGTGTGTGTGTGTGTGTGTGTGCGCCTGTGTGTGCGTGTGCTGTCAAGTGGTTAAAAAAAATAATCAAAACTAATCACGTCCACTCTGTGATTATTCATGATTAATCACACATTTCCCGAGAGCTTCATTAAGTCTATCCATCTATGAAAATGTATCTATTGAATTGATTTGTTGAATAAGAAAACACTTGTTCCCACATTCTTAAAATCTTTGCTAACACTTGCAAATACATGCTTTGCCTGAAGGTGGTACCTCGGACTCATTGAGCGATGATGAAAGGACAACTTTTGTTTTGACCAGATTTCCATCGAGCAGCTTTTTAACTTGAAACTGGTTGTGAAGCAGTCCTGGCTCTTTCTCCTTACTCACCATACCTGGTGGAATTTGCCACTTGGCCTCTTGGCAATAAAGCCTAAAATTACAACTGAATCAAAATTAGCTCAATTTATTTTCCCTAACAGAAAGAAACATGTGTACAAACTTGGCAACCTTTCATTAACCCTTCAACTCAAGATGTGTTGGTGCTGACACATTTGCACAAGCGCACTTTGAATGACTATTATTCCTAAACAGTTTGCACAATCGGAAAAATTCCAATGGTTTGAGAAAGCGGAGATATTGTTGTTTCAGCCAATATGTGGTTATTACAATGATTTCACTCAGGCATTTATGGAAGCCTGTGAAAATAGAGTGTGGAGCAGATGGATGTAAAGAAAACATGTTGGAAACAAAGCTAAATTTGTCCAAAAATGTCAGAAACTAAGACCCTACTTTGTTATGAAACCTTTACTGAAGTTTTAACCTGACTTTGAGACTGAAGGAGTACTATAGGAGCAACTTCATGTCAGAAAAGGTGAAGTTAGATAGGATGAATTTGTGAATGGATGAAGCTCTTGCTATCTAATTTTTACTTCATATGCATGATTGTTTGTGTAGATTGATGCTTGTACTGTTTGGTGACTTTTTAATAGCGTTTTGCCGCCTTTCACCTTTCAACACGAGGGACGCATACATTCACGCAGGGGGACTATGGGAGGGAGTTGTGGTCAAGCTTGGTCAAATTAACAAATTACGTTTTTATTATTTTTTAGTGCATTTAATGCTTACTGTGTCAGTGTGAAGTTTCTCCTGGACAGAATTTGCTGTCATTACAAGTCCTTTTTTAAATGCCATTTATTTTCAATTCAATTAGTGTTTACTTGATATAACGCCTTTGTGCTTCAACGTTAATCCCTCTGTGCTGTAACACTGGTGACTGTTTTTTTAAGCGTTTCATTGTTATGAAACTAGACTCGAGGAGAAAGCAGTGACGTATAAGAGCAGCATCATCACCCTGTGTGGTGGGAACAATAGGTGAAGGTGTGATATTTAACAGAGACAGTGTCTTCAGCAGCACTATAACTCTTTCACCTATTAGTCATTTTTAACCCCAAACATGGAGAAGCAGCAGGGTAAAGCTGTAAAATGAGCGTAATTCCTCTTTAGCATCAGTACTAAATATTTAACAGCAGCAGTAATTACAAGCCCTGTTCACCTCTGCACAATTATCCTCCTCAGTGTTTTGATGTGATTTAGTGCTGTCGGGTAGACTCAAAGTGAGAGAGGGAACCTGTCAGATTTCAGGCTGGAACTTTAAACATCGTACAGTAAATGTCTTATTTCCTCATCTGGGGATATTGATGGTGTTTTCTTGTAGTTTCCATGCTGACACAAACACACAGGCTGTTATGTAATAGAAGGTAGTGTCTGTAAATAGCAGAGGGTCAGTTGAATGGGAGAGTCACGCCTAAGAGCCAGAGGAATGACTGTGATATAATACTGAGGCCCTGACAGCTGAGTGAGAGGTCAGTGACTCTTCAACACGTCTTTGTACTGTCCTCACTACTGAACCAGAAATGTTCGCAATGCAGCTTCTGAAATCACTGAAAGACAAGCCCTTTAGAGGAATTCTTCCTTTCTGATTGTGTTATTATCTCCCTGTTATTGTTCTTTTTAATACCACTAAACCATGGCTGGAACCTGGCGTCATATGACGAAACAAACTGCAGTGCACGAGTGGCTGGAATCAATCTGACAACATGATTCTGCATTTATCGCATTTAACTTTAGGCAGGCGAAAATGCTACAGCTTAACTCTTCAACACTATTCTGTCACTGTGCAATAATGAGGCAGGTGTGTGTGTGTGTGTGTGTTATTGTGTGTGATATGTGTGCCTCTTTCCTGGAGGAAAAGTCACAACATCTGAGGCAGGTAGATAAACTTACATAAGAGTGACGTGTGAGCCTCTTCAGGTATGCAGGCGCTATTGTGACTGTTGTTGAGCCCAAACATACAATAGAGGAGAAACCTTTGAGACGACACATGAATCTAGAAAGCCTGTTCTCACAGTAATAGACTTCAGATCTTGTTTCCATGTGCAAAAGAAAACATTTAACTCAATTCTTGTGAAAAGTGAAAGACCTGCAGGCAAATCATGATTTATCAAATTTAACTGGCCAATCATCATGAGCTAAGTTGTCACAGTTTTTTTTTTTAACCAGGAAAGAGCGCCTCATGATTTCCTCTACTTGCAAGATTTATGGAGATTCAGGAAAGGACTTGGCTCCTGCTGACAGCACCAAAAGAACCAAAAGCTGGTTAAATGACAATGATATGACTGTGCTTGATTGGCCAGCAAACTATATTTAAGAGCAGGTGGAGCAGGTGGAGCAGTCTTTGCGGCCTGAAGCCTATTTTCTCACAGCCCCCAGCTCTCATCTTATAGTTTATTATCAATAAATGTTATAAAAATGAATAATGTTCTTGTATATGTCTAAATTCACATTTTCCATCGAGGTCTCAAACCACACCAAAGTTTATCCAGTATCATCTTAGCATCAACTTACATTTGGACTGTGCACAAGCTGCTTGTATGAAGCTAAAGCTCTGAACATTCTGCAGAAACTCAACAACTCTTACAGCTGATGACTTTAAATGAATGGATTTATCATGATATGAAAATGTGTGAGTTTAAAGAATACACCAGGCGAGATTGGAGTTATGAAATGGTACAGAAAAGACAGAATAAGGCCTGTTAAAGGCTAGAGATCTAGATCCTGATCCTGTCATAGAAACATTTTAACATATTTTGCCCATATCGCTCCCTGATGGAGAACATTTTTCTTGGTTGAAGCAGAGTTTGCTGACGTACGCAGCATGTAACACTGCAAAAAAACTGAATACTTATAATCTGGTATCAAGAGACACCTGAGGGACAGGTGAGCTTTGGTTTCACCGTCATTTTAACAAACTCAACCCGCAAGAGGTAGATGAGAGGTACCATGAGCTGAAGGCTCCAACTAAAAACGCACCAAGCACAGGGTAACCAGGTTAGAAGAAAACCCGTTGATTCTGATGATGCAGATTGTGACGATGAAGTCTCCATCACTGAAAGAGAAAATAAAACAGACTGATTTTCACTTTAACCCAGATGCCCTCCTGATAAAAAATAGGGGCAAACAGAGAGAGCAATCTAAATACAAGATGCATTTTGGCTCCCAAGAGAGCAGTATCATGTTTTTACCATCTATGGGGGTGGTGTAGGGTGCTTTGTCAACTGGAAGTGGATTTAAGCGTTTGCTTTAGCTCCCAAGTCAAAATAGAAGTTATAGTGTGAGTATTGGCACCCAAGAGAGCACATTAATTTACTTAGTTCATATTTGGGCCACCCACTAGCTGGCTCTAGCATACCTAGCATGTGCTTTGGCCCCTGAGAGAGAACTTAAGTGTTTTTTGGCTCTTAGGGGGGCATTTTGACCCATGTTTTGTCACCCAAGAAGGCACTTCACTGCATGTTTTGGCTCCCAAGATGGCACTTTGGCCCACGTTTTAGTCCCCAGTAGATAGGTTTAGTATGTGTAGTGAGTGTTTTGGCTCCCAGTAGATGACCTTGGCATATCTAGTGTGTTTTTTGGCTTCAGGTTGTCTGACTCCCAAAGGGGCATTTTAGCCCGTGTTTGGTACCAAAGAAGGCAAATGACCACATGTTTTGGCTCCAAAGAGGGCATGTATGTTGTGTACATTATTCACTATAGCATACATAGGGAGTTTATTGGCACCCAAGAAGGCACTTAAGTGTACATAGTATGTATTTTGGCTGTAAAGAGTACACTTCAGTGTCTGTTTTGGCCCAAGAGGGCATTCTGGCTTGGTTTAGGTTCATTAGAGGGCACTTACACTCAGGTTTTTGGCAATTGGGCCACAAAGCAGCCCCCTCCCCTGCCCCCCAGCCATGCACACCACTGATAAGAAGGAAGTTTTTCTATCAGTGTTGCTTCTGTTTATGAGAAACGAGAACCAGGGAAGCTACAAAACAGACCCAACAGAACAATCAGGCTTCATACTTCATTTAAAAACGGCTTGCAGTTTGCAGTGCATACTGCGTACTTGTCACTTAAAAATGTCAGTAACAGCCCAAGGGAATTCACGATTGCATTTTCTGGGTTCATTGTGGATGGGTGTCTCTTTCAGTTTGAGTTAGTCTCCCTCTCCTCCACTGCTGATACTTACATTTGATGTAAAAGCTTTAAAACAAAATCTTAATATCTGTCAGCAAAGAAGAACAGAGGCTAACACACAGGGCAGCCCTACCTGAAACAAAATAGATTACTAACACCTTCTACCACAATCACTTCTATCACTGACATTCGTAGTTACTTGCAACAGAAAATGAACAAGGAAATCCTTCATTCACCAAACTCTATTCAGAACTTTCCAGAAGCCATAGGACTCTAAGCATTGATGGTAATGTTTTCCATCCTCTCTACATGCATGTTTCAGTCTTTATGACATGAAAATACTGCACGTTTTGGAATTTCAAACATGATCTAAAGGTTCCAGTTGTTTGCACTCTTGTTAGTATGTCTGTCAGTAACTGGTGAGGAATCCAACAGAGGTGTGCGTGAGTCAGTGAGGAGTGGATCAAAACAAAAATGACAGCTTTGTGACATACGAATGTGCTGAAAACAAATGTAACATGCAAATGCTAACTCGTTTAGCATGTTGTTGTTCAGCCGTGAAGCGCCCTGCCTTTCCCTCAGGGCGCCAACATGAGACACACAAAGACTTTCATGTTAATGGAACTGAGATGATGCATGTTTAAGATACATTATATCACAGATGAGTCAGTGTCATTGCATGGAGATGAGCTATTCTGAATATGGAAATAACCTAGTCTCAGTCAAATACTTTACGCGTTACATTTTCTTACTCATCACATTTTAAAAAACAGCAACAACAACAAAAACAAAAAAGACCACAAATGAAGCAAAAACTAGTTTAAAGTGGCAGCATTATTTTTTACCAATTTGATTCAAACTCACAAAAGCTACTCTAAAGTTTGTTGCTCTTTACTGTTGGCCACTGAAACCTTTTCAAGTCCCTGTTTTTAGTATTCTGACGGACAGATGTGTTGCTTTATTCTTTACTCATGAGAATTACAACTTATGGATTACAAAGCATCTACAAAGGATCTGACAATGTGTTTTACTGCATTATCATATCAGCTTGTCTTGCATTAAAGGGACTGTGAGGACTTTTTAAGTGACCTTGAAAAAGTCCCATCTCTAGATATATGCTTGATTGTGATCTACATTTAAAATAGGGTTATCAGCGCTAAAACAAATTATTTTTAAATTCCCAATCAGGTCAAACTGGACCAAATTGATTAACAGAATGACCACACCAGCTAACGCAGTATGGCAGTAAGAAAAGAGATCTGTGTTTTTCTCTGCAGAAAACAATCGCTTATATTTGTGTCGTTGTAATGTTGAACACTGGCACTGGACTGTGTGACAGAAACAGAGCAAAAGAAAGCTACAATGGAGAGTAAGTGAGCACGGCCTAAAGGCTGAAACACAGACTGAAGGCTAAAACATGGGCTGAAGACTAAAACAAGAGCTAAGCTGTTTGTGATAGTGTTCTTCCCAACCCACATGCAGCATTTATTCTGCAGTGATCTGTTCAGACCTGAGAGTCAATCAGTAAATTTTGAGCCAGGTTATGTTTGCTCTGCTTGGTAAGGTTGAAGCTGGTAGATGAGCACTGGTAGGACATAACAAGGATTCACTAGCGTTACATGTAACAGATATGTCTTAGAGCACTGGGCTGTGAGTAGATGTAAATGTAGCCACTGAACAAAACCACAAACTTGCAGTGTGCTTGATGTCATGTTTCATACAATAGCGCTAAGTAACTGTTGTTGAATACATGATCTTGTTGGGTTGTATCAAGAAAAAAAGTTATCTTGAGAAAGAAAAGTAGTAGTAAAAAGAAAATTTGGTCTACATTCATTATTTTGAAACAAACAAACATGTCTTGGCTTATTACAACAGTGGGGAGAAAAGGTTTATGGTAAGTATGTCCAACCATGCGACTCTGGTCTGGCTCTACTCTGTTGTGCCGATCAAACAGCTAGAGTTAAACACCAAGTACTTCCTGCTCCATGTATGATCCTCTCCTCACTCATGTTCGGCTGTAAAACCTCAAGCCAGTTGACTCCTGGCCTGGCTCCGTTCATTATGTCTGTTTGTTGTTGTTGTAGTCAAATAAAGACGATCTGATTTTGGCACAATTTGTTTTACTTTGAACGTCGCTCACTGTTTTTAAGTAGTTTCTGTACACAACTTTCTCTTCCGCTTGATCTCCTTTTTGAAGGTTGACCTGTCACAGCTCCAGCATCTGGCAAAATTAGAAAGCATGTATATCTGCAACCTGCCGGAGTGAGGATGCAGCTGACTTGAACAGAAACCTATCTGAGTCGCGCCACAATGAAGTGGTGCCAGACTGGGGGTCATCTGGTGTATTTTGGCAGCCAGGTTGCAAGAAATTCAGATAGTGAAGAAGTGCTAAAATCCACACTTTTTTTGAGCATCCATTTGAGACTGGTTGCAGAAACACCAAAACCTACAAACACAGAGCCTGTACAGACGATAATTACAGCATTAATAAACATGTTCACAGCCTGCTTCAGAAAATGACCTCAGTCTAAATAGCTCATTTCTTTATCGGCACACATTGGCATGGACTCCTCTATACCTCAGCAGTTTAGAATATATTTAGATCATGGGTTCGCCCAATCAGAGGCACAGCTCAGCTCAGCTGCAGACAGGCAGACACCCTGTGTCTGTTAGTGATGAGGCTGATGAGAGAGATGTCAAAACTCCGTATCAGACCAGTCTGCAAGCTTTATGAGACAAAACAGGTTTTTTCTTTTGTTCCTTTTCTTCTTTCACTTCATAGCTTCTTAGTGATGTCACTTCATTTGCTTGAAACAGTTGAATTTAATTCTTGGTCTGCCAGACCTAGTTGTTTGCTACTGCTACATCAAACTACTGTATGATCATTTATGAAAAATTGCCATTGCTGTTTCTATGATTCCTTGAAAGGTGAAATAAGAAAAAAAACAAAAAACAGGCAGTCTAATAAAAAAAAACCTGAAGAATTTTTCCTTTAGAGACATTTTACGATGTGTCAAAACAGATACAGTATCAGGTTGAACTCTGCTCACAGAGTCGATCCAATGACTGACAGCAGACGTCACACTCATGTCCCCGGGGCTCACTACATTTCTGCTGGATTGACATTTTAAAACCTTCGCCTTTCCTCAGCTCCTGGTAAATACAGGCTCATGGCCTTAGAGACTTTTCTCTGGATAGCTATGGTTTGCTGAGGGTACTGTTGGAAGCATGCGCAAATCTTATCCAAATTATCAGTGAGTCTTTAACCTCACTAGTCACAGTAATCCATGTTTTCAATGAAATTAATCAAATAAATATTTAAATCCAGCTGATTCACATATCGATCCAAGTATTTTTGAGACATCATGAAATAATTGTGAAACCCACTTTAGTGAGGCAGTGACCCTTGTGACCAAATTCCACCAGATCCATATCTGGTCCGTCTCCACTTCATCATGGCACCAGATCTAAGCTTTACATCAGCGATGGTGCATCGAATTGCATAAAGCAGATCCAGCTGGACAGGAAGT